>JACVEX010000030.1:0-93583 GCA_017948575.1 Williopsis subsufficiens
TCCTATGTTGAAGGATACCATCTTTGGAGATCTCTTCGACCACAGAGGTGTGGCTTTTCAATAGAATAACGTCTTTGAATGTCTTCCAAATATCCGTTACAAGTAGTAGCGCAGCTTTCGTTTTGGGTTCATCTGAAATTTCTATCCAAGCCCAAAATGTTAACCGTGATAAACTTATATCCTAGATATAAGTTTACAATCCTAAAATTGTATGTATATAGTGTTGCAGTATATAATTGCCATAATATTTGATCTGCTCTAGTCTCACAGTCCCCCACCTGAAGCTCTGGCAATTTTAGAACGGATAGGGTTTGTTAGGGGCGCGCCTGCAGGAGATTGGTACGATAAGGGAAAAGTTATCCAGTCCGGCGCGAAACTTGGAGTCTCAAAAGGTCGATGGAGGAACATCAAGTTTGAGCAAAAAGATACAAGCAGTGGACGAACCATTAGTTTTTCGGTATTCAAGGATAATATCACTGGACAATTCAATGATGAGTACTACAAAGATAAGAAGGGTGAGAACAGGCTGTTGGACGTGTAAAAAGAGGTAAGTCTCACCATGCTTAATTATGATAAATGCAGAAAGTACCGACACTAACAGGCTCTCCAAGACGGCGGAAATGTGATGAGGCAAAACCTGAATGCAATAATTGCCTTAAGAGCGGGAAAGTTTGTGAAGGTTATGGTATTAAGCTCTCATTTGACGTTGATGATAGTAGGAACAGTTCGCAAGTTAAAGTCAATGCTAAAGGTGAAGTTGTCCATGGCTTCAGAGGAAGACCACGTTTGAAAGAAAGCCTCATGAAAAGAGAAACAAGGAAGAACGATCAACAAAAGAGCCAATGTATAGCCACAGAAGTTAGTGTTAGTTCTAATATCGAACAGAGCAACATGGCCAGAGATCAAATATCCACTGACGTGATAGAGCCCCAAGAATCACCGTTGGAGAGCACAAATGTGACCGATAGCATTCCGAAGATAAGCATTTTTGATGAGTTTCATATTTTTCAAGATCTCTTTCCTTCGTTTGTCGAAGATGAAGGAATCCCATCCTTTATCAACACTAATTTTCCTGATACTCCATCAAACTCTTTGCACGACGAGGATCCACTATCTACAGACGGCTCGAAGATGTCTGATGTAGAAGAAAACATGATGCTAAAGCATTTCTTTAAAAGATTACTGCCATTGTTAGACGCCCATCCAAGTTCTCCCTGGCCTCAACTGGCATTGAAGTATTGTGATTTCGAGATTGCTAAAAGTTGCTTCATCGCCTTGGCATGTATCCATCTTTATGAAACCAAAGGTGCAGAAGAGTTCTATCGTACTGGTATGGTCTATGTCAATAATACTATGGAGTACTTGATTGATTATTTGAGAGGTAAGAGTGATGATTCCGAGAACGATGACGATACATTGGATGTCCCTAGGATTATCAGCAATTTGAAGAAACAACCAATAGAGAAACAGAGATCCAATTTCTTTGTCATTCTGTTGTTGATACATGTTCATTTCCTATTTAGTGTTGTTGAATCAGGGAGATCCGCGCTAGTAAGAAACTTCAGTGAATTATTCTCTGCTATTGTCAAAGATTTCTCATTCAAGACATATTTGGAACAGATTGATGAGAGTTCTACATTGATAGCCAATCTGTCATGGTTTGATACTATCTCTGCGGTTGTTTCACCTGATTGCAGGTTGCCATTTTGTGAGGAAACGTGGTATGGTACAAAGAACACACCGAAATCCACTATCAAGCTCATGGGTTGTCCAGGTGAGATCTTGAGAACTATATCCAGATTCTGCAGATTAAGAAAGGAGATGAAAGAGACATACAATGTTGTTGATTTCAGAATTGAGCAGAAATTCAATGCACTAAAGTATGACCTCTTGAGCTATAGGGACTATGTCATCTTCCAACCTGAGATGACAGATTATGAGTACGAAATGGGTTTAAACTGTGCACAATGCTGGTCTCTCGCTGTACTTGTAAACCTCTATAGGTTGGTTCGACCAGATGACAAGAGAACACAGCTTGGTATGATCAATGAATTCATCTCCGTTTATTCGCGGATGGAGAGCGATTCACCATTGGTTACACAAATGATATGGCCCATTTTCACCATGGCATGTTTATCATCGACTGACTATCAAAGGACAAAGCTAAGGCAATTCGTTGATACTCTATACTCGACTGTCAAGATGGGTACCGTTAGTTCTATCAAGTCTATTTCACAACAATGTTGGGAAACAGGGGAAGAATGGGAGGACGTATTGGCAAGTAAGGAGTGGCTTGCTTCCGGTATTGATTTCCTTGTCGTATGAAAAATAACGAAAAAAGTACATACATTCATAAAGTCATGACAAACCATAATACATTAGGTTCTTAAAAAGGCAACGTAAATAAAGGAATAAAAGAGAATTGAAAGAAACCTTACAATTTTTGCATAGCAGCAATGTCGGTGGATTGGACATGGTCCTCATCCTCTTCAATTTGTCCCTGCAAGGCATCCAAGGAGACCTTTTCATCTTCAATAACCAAGTTGATTTGCAATTTCTTAATACCGAAACCAACTGGGATCCATTGGTGGGCACCCCAAGTCAAACCGTCAATCTCGACAGCCTTCACATTGGCCAACATCTCCTCCAAATCAGTCTCGTCATCCCATGGCTTGACATCCAACGTAACGATGGACTTAGCAGCTGGCTTTGGACCCTTAGCAGCCTTCTTAGCAGCGTACTCAGCCAATCTTTGTTGCTTAAGCTTCTCAGCCTCCTCATCGACTTCATCGTCATCGGAGCCAAAGAGGTCAACATCATCGTCATCCTCCTCAACAGAAGCAGCAGCGGCTGGGGCCTCACCAGCTGGCAAGGACTCAAAGTCCTCGGAAAAGGAAGCAATATGGTTCAACCATCTGGTCAAGGCTGGGTACTCCTTCTGGAAGGCCTTGTAGACGGTGACATCAGCTTGGGAAGCCTCAGTACTGTTGTAGTTTGTTAGTTTAAGTTTCGAGGCACGTGTAAGAAGAGATTACAGAACCATTGAGCTTACAGTCAGGAAAGTGAAATCTTGAATGGGTTTGATACTCATGCAGCGGGTCTTGAGTCCGCCTCATAAACATGGACCAATTGGATCATCATGTAAGCTCAACATGGTTCAGGTGGGATATTCCACCCATTAGTCTCTGCAAACCAAAAGGACAAAACATACCCAGCAACGTAGGACTTCTCGGTCAAGAGCGTGTTCAATTGGGTCAAAGTATCGACCTTGGAGAAATCGGATAAGGACATTTGGGTGAATTTGTTCAATTGGAATCTGAAGAGCTGTTGAAAAGAAGGGAAAGTGGACAAATTTTTCCACCATTTGGGCGTTGGAGGAGAAAATTTTGCGGTTCTGAAAATTACGCTTCCGAAGAGCAATTGGGTGTTCCAGTTTTTACGCGGTACTTTTTAGGGCTGATTTTCGTTTCTTTCCGTGAGAGACGTGAGTTGGCCATAGGAGACATGAAACATACATAACTCATAACAAATTGATATGTTATAGGTTCCGTACCGCTATATATAACAAATCACAATTTCCATCACTAGACAATTCAAGGTCCCTATTGATTGTCTCGAGTTGGATGATCTCATTAATATCAATTATTTTTTTTTAGATCTCTGCTAGTTTTCTGTCCTCACATTGGCACCTAATATCGGCACCTCTTTAATTAGGACAATCTCTTCCGGAGTACTTCTCCCTCTGACATCAATCAAAAAAACTTGCGAGGAGAAGTTATCTCTTTCTCAAACGAAGGCTAGAAAGCAGCCTGCCATATTCAGTTTAGGAGGAATCCCCCGTTATACAGCAGTTCCCGTGCTGTGAGGCTGACGTTTTGCGAATCTCACTTCTTTATCAGTTGAGCCACACAGTAAGGGTTTCAAAGAAGAACAGCAAAAACGACAAAGCTCTAAACCCATATGACAATTCAGTGGCAAAGAAGCTAAAAATTGTGTTACTTAAGTAAGGGAGTTGTTTTAGAATTACTTGGACAGTACTGATGCTAATCCAAATGTGTACCATGGCACTCTGGATTGTTGCAGTTCTTTGACTAAGAAACCTACTCTTCCTTACTCGAAGATAACAATAATGCCTTCAGAAATAAAGCGAATAAATAACCAAGGTCCTATCTTCGAATTTGAATTTGCAAATTGTCACACGAACCTTCTCCACTGATATCACAGAGCCCGCTTTTGAGGTTTCCAAGTATACTGTTAGTCAGAGGCTCTCGGACATATGTAATACCGAATGTGCTTACATAGTGATAAAACATCACCGATATTGCGACAAAAGATATAACAAGATTGCTAAAGCAAGAAAGGGCAGTAGTTTATCTCAGCGTAAATGTGACAATTGATTGACAATGATCTTCACGATAGAGATTTATTTGAACGAGATGATTAATATATCAGACATCAATTTTCTCAGCAAGAAGGCTGAAACCAAGAATTCCGTTATAGATTGGCTAAAAAGGTAAATTCTCAAACGAATTGAAGCATATACTGAATACATCTATCTTTCATTGCATTGTATTTTTAAGAGATGGTGATTTGTAAAAGATTGCATGAATTCATAAAATCATATATGGCCAAAATGTAAAGCACCGATGTCGATTGGTTATTCTCCTAGATCTCAAAGCTCAAGGAGTAGAAAAGACCGCAAACTGAAGATGAAATTAGAACAGCTGCCAATCAAGCAAAGGAAGTGATTTGTAAGAAACGGAAAGGGGATTTATTGCCATATGAAAATATAACCGAACAAAATAGCCGCATTCATGCAGCAAAAGTGTACCGTCCCTGACCGAATATGAATGGAAAAAAGTTATGTAAAAGGACTTGAGATGATAGTAAAACAAAACTTACTGCGTCAGTATTTGGATAGAGGTCTCAGACATATTATTGGATGTCTGTTAATTGGAGATTGATAATGCTCAAAATCAAGAATTATCGCTTGCAAAAAAACCAATAAACATCTCAAGACTAAATTCAAATAGTAAATATCGAAGCAAAAAGTGATTTCGGCGTAACCTGCAATAAGCGAAGGAATATAGCTCTGGGGCATACTCCAAAAAATAGGGATGTGCCTCGCAGCTAAGTACTAACCAAGCAAACTCATCACACCAATTCTCGATGTGTTGAGATAGAGTTCAGGTGAAATTACATATCAATTGCTTACAAGGGTCATCATATATTTTTTCAACCTGATCCATGTCACTTTCTTTTTGTTGCATTGGATTTAATTGCTTTCCATGTACATGGACCAGTGAACCTCAGGAATCAGTACAAACATTGATATACTATATATAATTTACCTGCTCTATATTCAAGAGTCTTCTTCAAGTCGTTCAGATTCATATTTGCCATCATTTGATTCAAGTCCTCTTCGTCTTTTATGAAGGACCTGAAGCTCAGAAGATATATTCTTCAATTCAAAAACAGCACGTTTGACAATTTAAATCTTTGTAAGAGCCTACATCATGTACTGCACTTGTTAAAAAATTGCAAAGTGGAAGATAATTCTTGAATGAATCCTTTCTGAGTTTAGGCTCCACCAGGACGGTGTTGCTTTTGTGGAAGTTCGGAAAAGGGTTCAATGTTCATTGATCTGTAACATTGTCCCATTGGGGTGCCACAAAACAAGGATGGAAAGATGTTTCAAAGAGCAGATTTGAGAGTTATAAAAGATGAACTAACGTAATAGGATTCAGGTCTATATATGAAAATATAGCAGACTGTCTAGCATAGATGAATCTCGAACATGGGGGACCAAATCTTGCGTGTAAGGCCAACAGAACGGAACATCCAACGCTAAAGCAATCAATAAGGAGCTAAACCTGGAACCGAGGCTAGTTCTTTATTTTAATCAAGTTGGGTATGCGATAGTTGGTATATATATATATACAGACTGTTGTGAGAAAAAGCTCCGTTGAAATTTAACATTGCTTGATAGCTGCGTCTGTGTACGGAAGAGGTGGAAGCCAAAGGCTCCAAAAATACTACCACACCCTTGGTTCCAAAATGCGGGACACGGAGGCCCCCCCAAACGGGATTTTTTCTCTTTGGAAAGAATAACATCCTCCAGGTGGAATTAAAACCTCCAGCTTGAGAAACTGTTAAAGATAAAGATAAAAATAAAGAGAGAAGAATACATCTTGAGAACCCCTAGAAGATCATCATGAGACAAACACTGACCGTCCTGGCAAAGCCACGTCGCAATACTCGCCCAGCGTCTCCTTTGCTACCACCTCTTTCGCTCTATAGACGTATCCTCCGCGCTCACAAGCACCTACCATTAGCACAAAGACAACTTGGAGATTTATATGTCAAGGATGAGTTCAAAGCTCATAAGTCCACTGATAACCCGTTATACATCGTTGGTTTCCTCACAAGCTGGCAGGACTACTTACAGATGATCACTTCTGGCAAGTGGGCGGAGGGAAGTATGACCAGTGAAGAGTTACAGAAGTTGAGTCCAGATCAAGTCAATCAATTGTATGAGTTGATGAAGGAAACTGAGAGGTATAAGAGCGGTGAAACTCAGGAGGAATGAATCGCCGGGTAATACGAGAAATACATATATATGATGAACATGGCAGTAGATTAGATTGTGACGTAGTGGTCAATAAGGTTTGAATCTCTTCTTCTCTTTCAACTCTTTGATTCTCTCTTGGTCATCTTTGAACTTCTTCAAGAGCTCATTCATCTCCAACTTTTTCTTTTCTCTTATTTGGAATCTATAGAAATCTTGTTTCTCTTTCTTTTTCAACTTGCTCTCCTCTTGTTGCTTGATTTTTTGTGTACCAGAGATCTTTCCAAGTATACCTCTTTTTGTTTTTCTGTTCTTACCAACAACCATTGTGAAGCCGTCTTCATCCACGGTCTGAATATCTTGAAGTTCCTCCATACTTTTGGCTTCTCTCTGTTCGAAGTCCTTCAATGCCTGAGCCACAAGTTCACTTGTACGTTCAACAGGTAATCTCAGAGCTCTATAAGATTCTACCATCTTTATACTGCCTTGTTCCATTTCCCACGAGAATCTCTCTTTACCTTTGGCATACTTCTTCAGCTTACTGAGTGCAAGGGTACATGCATCTTTATCCAAGAACACAAGCACGCCTGTGCCATTTGGCAATTTCACAGGGTTTTCCTCATCATATAAATCACTTGTCAATTTGGTTAAATTGATATCATAATCCAAAGATTCGTCGTTGAAGAACCACTGTTCAATCAGTGAGTTGGTACTGATGGACTGTATGAACTTCCTAATATAGGTAAGCGTAGTGTTTAAGGGAGGATTCACTATGAACAGTGAACGTTGAGACAGTTGGGGATCATTGGATGTATGTCTCTTGATGAACATATAATGCGTTTGCTGCTTAGAATATGGTGTCATTGGGATAATCACTGGCACCACTGCAAAACCTTTGATCTCTTCCATCTTGACACTGAAATACAGAAAAGATATCCAAGTATTAATGACAATTGTTCATCCGATGAGCAGCAAATTTTGTTGGTTCCAGGTTCGTAGCCCGGTGAAATTTTAGATAGTCCAGTCTTCGCGAACTCGTTCTATGTTCACGTCGTCGACGGCCACAGTTTCGTTTGCCATACAAAGACATTTATTATTCTGATATTTTAAGCTGTAATTCGATTGGCCTGCTTATACAATTGAGCAACCAATATGTTTTCATTCGCCAAGTCACTAGTGAAAACACTGGAACACACTGCTGAATCCGTCATTGGGTCTGAAGATCCATCGCAGGATTCATACTTCCAGAACACCAAGTATAACACCTATGGTCTACGTGTTCTCTCTATTCAAGATGGCTCCAAGGCATTTCAGCAAGGCATAGAGACATGGTTTGACTATATCATCGGCATCAATGGTCACGAGCTACCAACGGGGTACCTCCAGAACGAAGTGGTCCCAAATTACGAATACCTATTGCAAGAGATTGGAAGATCATCGAGCATTAGATTGGAGATATGGAATGCGAAAGGTGGCGTGCTCAAATACATCGACTTAGATGTTTCCAAGCCTCAGATGGACGAGATACCTCTTGATAACAGCAAGCCTCCCCTTTATGAACACTTTGGGATCAAAGTGCAATGGCAACCCTTGATCACGTCAACATTTGTATATCATGTCCTGGACATCCATCCTGACTCACCAGCTGAACGCTCTGGCTTTATTGAACATAGTGATTATATTATAAGTGCGCAGGACGGGTTGCTAGCCACTGGCGGTGAAGATTTGCTGTCCAGGGTCATCGAGAGCAAAAAGAATCAAGAATTGGTTCTATATGTCTACAATCATGACTATGACATAGTAAGACCCGTATCTATTACTGCCAGAGAGGGATGGGGTGGAATTGGCCTACTAGGGTGTAATGTCGGTTATGGTCTCTTGCATAGATTGCCCCCTGTATCTAAGATGGAGCCAGGCAGTGTCTTATTTGATGGCTTAAATCCTGTGAAATCGAATCAATCTGCTCAATTCACGCAATCTGCCCAATCACCACATATATTTCCATCTTCATTGAGTCAAGGAACACCAATCAATCCTATGAATCAACAATTAAGGCCAGTGGTGGCACCAAGAAAGAAGAAAACCACAGCTGCGAACTCAGATATGCTAGATTACTTGAATCAAGAAAGTCGCGATGTGGATACTCAGAGAAAAACAGATGACTCTCTACCACCTCCTCCCAAGAAGTAAGAATTAGCTAAAAACAGGCAAGGGGATAGTAATTAAAAGTAGATGTATCACTCGGTAAACCATTGCAACGAAATGTAGACCAATTCACTTGATCACATTGTCTTTCACATTAGTCTTTCAGTATATCCCTTCATGATTCGATTTGATGGATCTTCGGAGACTCGTCCCATCGGTAGTAGGGGACGGCAGAATAGTCCACCGCTTCCAGTTTTTGTTTTGTGTTGAGCACTGTGAACTATGCTACCATTTTCGCGATGTTACTTCTAGCCATTCTTTTTTCACTGTTAGGAGAATGCTCTTCTTTCCTAGAAATTGCAGTGTAAAACTTAGTTTGATGAGAAGTAGAGTATGGGGATGGTTAACACTTTGAGTTTAGTCACTGGGCCTCCAAATATACCATAGCAACCATTACACTCTTAGTAGCTCTAAAATTTAGTCAATAACATCTACAATCCACCATCAAGTCATTGTGCCACAATTAGACCCTTCGAACTTTAAGTACTTGCAAATGGTACTTGAAGATATCAACGGGAAACTTCTGATATCTGAACGTAATTCGAGAACTGAGTGAGTTTTGGGTAGCTATAATGATATTATCTGGGTATTGCCGAGGCTGTTTTTTTGGTTCGCAACCTTATCCGCAATGACAATTGTTGCATCGAGTACCTTATCAGAATGTAAAAAAAGAATGCAGCTTTTCAAATTACCTTCTTTCTCCCAGTAGCAGTAGTTGATTAGTTTCCAGCTCATGAGACTAACTGAACTTACCTTCTTTTTTCATGAATCAGCAAGGGGTATTGATGATACCCAATAGAAACTACAAAGCCCAAGAGATCACCGAAGGGTCTTATCATATATACCCAAAGATCGTATACCCAAACACGGATGTGCCACTAAGTCTTAACTTCAAATACTCTGAGGGTGATTATATCTCCAATGAGACCGCAAGATTGTCCAAAATTTCACTATTTGGATCTCACAATTCTCCATCTCCTTCCACTTGCTGTTCATCTTCCTCTGGTCCTCACCAACATGACTATCCATCCTGAATCAGTTAAAAGTCCGTTTTCTAACAATTTCTCCTCCGACGTAAAAATTTCTTTTCATACTGGCAGCCTTCAAAGAAGGTAAAAAAGGCGCCACTTAGAGCTATCATGATTGCACTTAGAGGATGTCAAGTTTGAAGTAATGCTTTCCGTTGTTCATGTTCATGTACATGAAACCTAAGTCTATTGTCGAACAGGGAAAAGGTCATCTTTGCATCTGCTCTTTAAGAATCATCAATTTTTTATAAGAATTATAAGGACGGTTGAACGGGTTCTGTAATGGTGTTTCAAGAACGAGGGTTGAAGAAAGGCGACAAACAGTTCATTGAATCTTGCGCTATTATCAACGTCAAAGCGGAAGGACATACCGCTATTTTTCTTTGCTTATCCACTGACTTATCTTCCTTCTGTGAAAACTCTGAATCATAAAAATCCTTGATCTCCACAATGAATTCTCTGGTGTCTTCAATTGAAGATCACTTTTTTTATTATACCATGTAATCTCTTCAATTTTCGGTACTCATTCTCTTTATTCAAAACTTTCAATACTGATATAAGCACAGTCAACACCCATATTTAGGAACCTCTTAGAAAATCCCTTGGATCCCAACAGATTAGAATTCTTATAGTATACACGTTTTCTCAACTCTATATCACTCTTAAGACCCACCGCCATGCTGAAGATCTGGTTAAATTGATCCAAAGCCGAGTTCTGGTCTGAGTTTTCCAATGCTCGTATGTTGAAAGCGTATACAACTTCTTTAATTTGCAGCATCTTGAAGGCTGCTCTAGGGTTATATGACTCAAATCCCTAATTACAGAATCTCTTGGAGTTGCTGAGAATGCTCTTGATATTTTTGAAGGCATCCTACAGCCAAAGTAATCAAAAAATTCGTATATTCTTCAGCAGTTATGAAAAAGTTTTCTGATGATATAAAGCAACCAATACTCTCGAACCAAGCTTTGAAAAAGTGATATTGAATTACAGTGTATCGCTCACTAATCGATCACTTATCTCAGATTTTCTTTACCGTCCCCTCTGTATTTGAGAAATCTGATCTCTTTTTAACTCGTTAAGTTAATTTGAACAAGTTGCCAAGGAAATGGTTTCTAGTATCTCTACAGGCTTTATCGTCGGGTCCTTCCTTGAGACAATCCTTGTCGGTGGCACTGAAACTTGTCCCAACTCTGCGAACCCTAGTAACAAATAAGGGTGCTCTCATATTCCAGGGAGGGTATTTTCAGGTCGATTCTAACAACACTGTTGGGTTACTTTCAAAAGAAATATCTCTCCAAGTGATTTAAGAGTTGGTGATAGATCCTATGCAATCCATCAGACTCTACGAAAGACTTTCCCACAAACTTCAACAGTCCATGCAATTCCAAGAGATGTTCGAATGAAACAGTTTGTCTGATATATGCTATTCGTCGTCTAGTCTCCAAAAGTGTTATCATAAAATATGCATAGGAGGTATGAAGAGGTTCTTAATACACAAAATTTTGCACTCTCCACGAGATGATATTCGTAGAGTACGCTACTCTTGCCTACTAGCTGTATTTAAGTGGTTCTTGGCAATATCTCAGTTCAGAACGCTGTCCAAAGACTTCAAGAAATGCTTATGTTCGACCGCAGCCGCACATATATCACGAGTGAGCGCATATGAACGGGACATTCTCGTGATCTACTGGTAAAGATAGGCCAGAGCTTGCAACGAATTGGCTTGAGTTTTGGAGATGATGTGAACGGGTTGAAATATTAGACAAATAGGGTAAAATCAGATTTGATGAACTTAGAGATACGGCAATAGCTAATTGATGGTGAAAGTTTTTGGGTTCTCTTTTTGGTGGAAGCGTAGAAGCACTCTTATTTTATGACCGTAAAATTCATCTTTGAAGCTCCCAAAATTTGAAATCAGGGTTCTAATGTTAACGCTTTTCTTTCCTTTGAAGTGTTTCTGGATCAGATGTGCGACAATTCCTCATATTTGTATACTCTATGCCATGGTTGAAGCAATAAGTGCAGATTCCACTATCTTGGCGCTGTAAATTACATAGAGTCCTTGTTGTTGCTCAGATCTCACATGGTCGAGCTTATTGTTTCTCATAACGAAAACATCTAGCCTTCTCTCTGTCCGATTCAGTGGAGCAATCTCTTAATGTCAATGTTCAATGGCACAGGTTGTCATATTCGTCTCGGGATCTGAAATCCGGGGTAGCTGTTCAAAGAAGGTTGGAACGTCAATTAGTATAGTACAACCAAACATAGCTTTCTGTCAACATGGACCAAGGGCATAGCTTTCACTCGATAACTATTCTTGATTATTTATGATTGGGTTTGAAATGTAGTTCTATGTGTGTTCGATTTGATTTCCCACAAATCTTGTATTTAAGCTTCTCACAAATCGTTTATATCACGTGAATCCTTCCAGGGGCCAAATTTCTAATGAAATCGTACCAGAATATCTGATGGGATCACACAACAGCAAGTCCCCCAATCATTATTCCATTATTGAACACTATCTAATTTTTTGAAAATCAAATAGCTATTAGAAATGCTAACCAAGATTTACTGTAGACTGATTTTTTTGTTTACATCAAGCCCTGGAAAGGGATAACAGAAGCCTAACTTAGATTGAAACCAAAGAATAGGAAAAGAGTGAAGTAAGAAAAAAAAACTCCGCGACGGGGAATTGAACCCCGGTCTACCACGCGACAAGCGGTAATTCTAGCCACTAAACTATCACGGATTTTTGTTGATATAATTTTTGAACTTAATTATGTGTATTCCTTACTTCGAAATTTCATGTTCAAAACTTTCTGTACTAGCCAGATACCTTATGAACTGTGGAGGCAGTTCATTCAGCGATCGTCTTGCTGTGTCGTTCAGCAGCCTATTGATTGGTAATGAGTATGGGCGAGATATCTCGATCTTCCACTGGATGCCACATCCAGATATTCGTAGGATCAACGTCTATATAGCCATCGTATTTGATTAAGTGAGAGTTGGGAGTGGTAACGATGCAGTTTTGGATGGTTAATAAACACCTAGCTCATTCTGGATCCTTTGCCTCCAGCGTCATCTATACCTCTGTCGGTTGGACAGATCTCAACCACAGTGCAAGGACTACAAGTGAGGCTCAAACCTCGAATAAAAATATCACCACGCATCCTGCATAGCTGAACTGTAACTCATTCAGATTGCTCCATGAAGTAATATATTGAAGCAAAGACACAAAATAGCAACAGCAACTGCGAGCTCTTGAAAAACTTCGTGGTTTCTTCGAAGTCAAAGAATTCAATGGAAAGAAAATATCCATAGCTCCAACTAATTGCTATTTTCGTTATGTATAAGATTGTCGATTACACTTAAGAAAATAGAAACACACAGATATTACCATACAACGTGTCCAAAAACAGTAGCGTTGTATGATGACAGAATTTGATTAGCTACAGCAAGGACTATGTTTTCTAATAGGAAAGACCACATCTAACAGCGAATAAGCTGTAACAGGATTATTGGAAGCACCACGATAGATCTAAAGTGCCAACAGCCTCTGAATATTTTATTTTCTCTGTTTTCATGAACTACTCATTTGGTTTAATTTAATATGAGGCGATTGTTTTCACATCCCCGCTCATTGGATGGAACTTGACAGATATAAATAATAGGTTAGATTTTCAAGGGACTACGTAATGTTAATAAACCTGTCCAGTTCAAGTCATTCAGTACAATAAGCCTTAAGAAAATTCCTTGCTGAGAGCAGGTCTCAAATGTCATATCTCAGGTCCTCACAGTAAGTGATATATTGAAAGAGATCAAGTCCAATTATAATGCGTATACAGGCGAATTATGGGCTAACAGTCTCAGGTTATGTTATATCAACGATGGATTTCTGAAAGTCTACTCGATCACCATAGAGACCCGGTGGCAGTTCAATCAATGAACCTACTAATTTTTACAAGAAATTTACTCCAAGTCAAAGAGCATGCTCACCGTTTAGTTATATTGATGGATTATAATATTGGTAATATCAAAGAACTATTTTAAGTGAATCTTAAGCATTCCGCATTTTTGCTGGGACAATAGACACAGAGGCGGCGCGCGCTGGTTTGTTTTGATTTCATCCTCAAACAGAACACCAAAGCTTTTTTTTTGTCTAGCCGCCCATAATCGAAAGACGTACTCTCATAACAAGGCGGCCAAGATCATAATGAGGCGATACTCAGAAGTGTCGAATACCCCTACACCACTGACTAGAAGGGCTGAGCCCTCAGTGGGCAACACAATCACTCTCCCTTCATTTGGAAGAGTTATGTTGAGATTCATTGGTACTGTGAAAGGAAAAAAGGGCTCGTTTGCCGGTATTGAACTCTTAGACCAACCACAAATGGGGAAGAACTCTGGTGAGCATCAAGGTATACAGTATTTTACTACAGTGAGACCTGGCGCGGGTCTTTTCATGCCATTGGAGAAGTTGGTAAATTCTAATGATGGTACTCCAAGAAGGGTGTCTTTAATCATGTCACCTGGTCTGAAGTTCAATCAGACACCACAAGTCAATGGTTCACCGCTACAAAAGACGTTGTCTTCAGTGAAAGTGAGGCGTTCCGTTACACCAATTTCTAAGAATGTAGCATCTCCAACATCGAAAAATTCATTGGAATCAGAGTTACAGAGGATACTTAACACAAAGATCATCATTGAAGCTGAGCGTGATAATTTGGTACAAGAGACTATTCAACTGAAGAAGAAGCTAGAAGAAACCGAAAAGACAATGGAACAGAATCAGCAGATGTTATCAGAGCTACAAAAGACCCAACAAGAGTACCAAAGGCAGACCCAAGATTCCAACGAGCGAGCTCAGATAGCTGAGGACAAATTGATAAATCAGAGAAAAATCTATGAAACTCAGAGGAAGGAACTATTGGAAGTCATTGATCAAGTGGAATCTCAGGTAAATGATAATGAGCAATTGTATATCTCAGAGATGAAGAAATTGCAAGAGGAGTTACAACAGAAGCAAGTGATCATTGATGATCTTCAGAAAAGGCTTCATGATCTGACAGCGATTTTCGAGAAGCAGAAGCAAGTGGGTGAAGTTAATAGTGATGATCAGTTGAAAACCGAGTTGGAGAATTGCAAGTTAACAAATTTGACTCAAGTAAAAGCCATTGAACAATTGAGGCTAGAGTTGATAGAAAAGGATATATCAATAACTGGCTTGAATAAGCAGAGCTTACTGTTGAAAGAGGAGTATATTAAAGACAAGTTTACTGTTGAGGAAGAGTTAAGGAAGTACATTTCGAAGTATGACGAATTACAAAATAAGTTGAATTCGAAAGAAGCTGAATTGCAAAAGTCCGAAGAGTTAACGTCCAATATCGAAAAGCGCAACTTACAGATCGGTGAGCTCAAGCTGCAGCATGAATTAGAAACCCAAAGGTTGAACAAACAAATCAAGAACCTGGAGAAAGACTTACAAACGCATACCACAAATGACAAGGTCGAAGAACTGGAATTCAAATTGGAAAATAAGGAAGCTAGTATCAAAGACTTGAGGGAACAGCTGAGAGAATACCAAGAAAAAGGTTCTACTGTGGATGCTTTCGAGATGAAGGAGTTGTTGGAGTCTAAAGAGAAGAAAATCGACGAGTTGTTGATACAGATGGAGTCTTTAAAGGTGGATGAAAATAAGGCTACAGGTTTGGAGGAAGTTCGACAAGAAGGTGATAACGATCTCAAGGTCAAAATGGAAGCTATGGTGCGGGAACTTTCTGAGTTGCAGAAGGCAGTGATTGATAAGGAACTAACCATAAAAGAGCAACAAGAACGACTAGATTCAACTTCCAAAGCTGAAGATCAGTTGGGAGTAGCATATGGTGAGATCCATAAGTTAAAACGAGAACTCGAAGGTGTGGTGACTGAAAATTCCAATGTTGTTCTCCTTTCTGACGAGATCTCTAAGCTTAAAGTGCAGTTGAAGCTCAAGGATGAGGAAATTATGAAGTTTAGTTCTATTGCTGAAAAGTCTATTGAATTAGAAGAGAAAGTCCTGGAAATTGAGATCCTAAAAGAGGAATTGGCTACACTGAAATCGAAAGACACAGAATTAGAGCAAACCCGGAAGGAACTCGAAACTTATAGGAACGCACAAACAACCAATAATGAGCTTTCTACACAGATTAAATTGCTTGAAGTTGAATTATCCAGAAGGCCAACAGTACAAGAAATCCGAGAGTTGAAATCAGATTTAGACCTTATGGATCAACTGCGTCAAGTTGAAGCAAAGTCTAAGGATAAAGAAATCTTTGAACTCAAGGAAAAGCTATCTCAGATGTCTAGATATGCCCCTTCTGAAGACAATCGAGACTCTATCATTCGTGAATCAATTCAGTCCGTTGAAAAAAGACCAACGGTCATTTCTCAGGTTATTGATGGGGCCCTACAGATCTATGTCCCTGAGAAAAAGGACCCCGTCAATGGAAGAAAGCTATGGTGTGGATTATGCGAAAGGTCCGGGCATGATAGTATTGATTGCCCTTATGAGAATGATATCTTCTGATAGACAGAGCGGAACATATCTAATGAGATCACTTTAGCAGAACCGTCTGTAGACTAAGTCATAAAACAACATCTCAATTCCGATACTTTCGGAATTATTTACTTGATTGGGTCGAATTCTGAATCGGATAATTTAGTATCTTTTTGTCACACACTCCTAATGCTTCCGATGACTCAGGTTGAAAAAGTCCCGGGTGATATGAAAACAAAATCACAGAACTTTCCAGCGCTTTCCTTTGACTCTAAACTTTCCATTAGGTTTAATCGTTTTAGACAATATGACTTTCCCTGTGTTGCCTGTGTTTACGGCTTCTGCACCTGAGAAGAGCATCACAGCTCTTTCTATTTCAGGCTCTGCTCTTTTCAAGATTAACAGTGTGGAGGAATATAAGAAGATATATGTGCAAACAGGCTCTAACCTCGCCGAGTTATCCGAATTTGATGTGCAGGCTGTTATAGATCTTTTGAATCTTGGAGTTTCTCAGGTCATTGTTTCCACTGAACAGTATCAAGAAGTCGTTGCTGCTGGAGTTCCAACCTCAAGAATCGCTGTTAGATTGGCTCAATCGTCTGATGTTTCAAAATTCGAGGCTGGTTCCTACGTCTTACCTTCTAGTGCCCCACTGGGTGACTTGAAAACCCTCTGTGATAATGGCTCGAAAACTGTTTATGCCTCTATTGTTGGTGAGGTGTCGCAAGTTGTGGTCAACTCTCTTGTTGCTGCTCAATTGATCCCAATCATTGACTATTCTCAACTCTCTGTGTCTCAAGAAGAGGGAAAGATTAGTGTCTCTGATCTGTTTATAAGCTCTTTGAAGACTGATAGACCAGATGGTTTGTACTCTACCCTTGTCACTGATACTTTTAATCACACTTTGGGTCTTGTTTATTCCTCGAAGGAATCTATCAATGAAGCTATCAAACTGAGAGCTGGTGTTTATCAATCGAGACGTCATGGATTGTGGTACAAAGGCGCTACTTCTGGTGCTTCTCAGGAATTAGTCTCTCTGGATAAGGACTGTGATGGTGACTGTATCAAATTTGTCGTTAAGCAAGCAGGGAGTGGATTCTGTCATTTGGAAACCGATTCCTGTTTCGGTGATGTCCATGGTTTGGCCAGATTGGAAAAGACATTGCAAGACAGACTTGCGAATACCCCAGAGGGTTCTTACACTAAGAGACTCTTTACTGATGAGGAATTGCTTGTCGCAAAGATCAAGGAGGAAGCCGAAGAGTTGACTGAGGCCACTTTGAAGGAAGATATTGCTTGGGAATGTGCAGACTTGTTCTATTTCGCTTTGACCAGATGCATCAAGAATGGGGTCTCCTTAGCTGATGTCGAGAGAAACTTGGATTTGAAGGGCTTGAAGATCACCAGAAGAAAGGGTGATGCAAAGCCAAAGTTCCTGAAAGACTCTCCCCCAGCTACAAGTCCGATTCCAAAGTTGGATGAGCCAAATGATGAGAAGATCGTCATGACTGTCTTGGACACTGCTACAGCTTCTCCTGAAGAGGTTTCTAAGGTCTTAGAGAGACCTGTTCAGTCAACTTCTGATATTATGAAACTCGTCAACCCAATTATCGATTCTGTGCGTAGTAGGGGTGACCAAGCTCTTATCGAACTTACCGCCAAGTTCGATGGCGTCACTGTTGATTCTCCATTGCTTAGGGCTCCATTCGATCCTAAGCTCTATGCAATCACTGATGAGCTGAAGCAGGCAATTGACTTGTCCATTGAAAACGTCGAGAAATTTCATGCTGCTCAGTTGGATAAGGAAACCATGAACGTTGAGACTAAGCCAGGTGTTATCTGCTCTCGTTTTGCAAGACCAATCGATTCAGTTGGTTTGTATGTTCCAGGTGGTACTGCCGTTTTACCATCTACTGCTATCATGCTTGGTGTCCCAGCTAAGGTTGCTGGTTGTAAAAACATCATATTGGCTACTCCACCACGCAGAGATGGTTCTTTGTCTCCTGAAGTTGTGTATGTTGCTCACAAGATTGGTGCTCAAGGTATCATCTTGGCTGGTGGTGCTCAGGCTGTCGCTGCTATGGCTTACGGTACTCAGTCCGTTCCAAAGGTTGATAAGATTCTGGGCCCTGGTAACCAGTTTGTCACTGCTGCTAAAATGTACGTCCAAAATGACACCAGCGCTCTTTGTTCAATCGATATGCCAGCTGGTCCTTCTGAAGTCTTAGTTGTGGCTGATAGTGAAGCTGATCCAGACTTTGTCGCTTCTGATCTATTGTCTCAAGCTGAGCATGGTGCTGACTCCCAAGTTATCCTCGTTGGTGTTGATTTGACTCCAGAGGCGTTGAAGGCCATTGAGGATTCTCTACACCGTCAAGCTTTGGAGCTTCCAAGAGTTGAGATTGTGCGTAAGTGTATCAAACACTCTACTACTTTGTTGGTCAAGAGTTATGAGGACGCAATTGCTTTGTCAAACCAATACGCTCCAGAACATTTGATTCTTCAAATCACGAATGCTGAGTCATATGTCTCCCTCGTCGACCATGCTGGTTCCCTGTTTGTTGGTGCATACTCTCCAGAATCTTGTGGTGACTACTCTTCTGGTACAAATCACACATTGCCAACTTATGGTTATGCTAGACAATACTCTGGTGTCAACACTGCTACTTTTCAAAAGCACTTAACTGCTCAGTACGTGTCTGAAGAGGGTCTCAAGAACATCGGTCACGCTGTGATGAGTTTGGCCAAGTGCGAAGGGCTCGATGCTCACAGAAATGCAGTTAAGATTAGAATGTCCAAGCTGGGTCTTTTGGATGGGGACTTCGTCTGAAGTTCTTATATAGATAGTACATACATACCTTGGTAGTGACTGTTGTAGGTTAGCTCGAGGTGTTTCGTACTTATTCCTCAAGATATAGACCTACATAGTAAACTCGAGTATCGTCAAACTTCTAACTCAATGCAGGGGAATGCCCTTCAATCTTTTTGGATATCATAAGAAGGGACAGAAGGTCTTAGTGTTTCAGAAAGGTGAGATAGTCCCTGAATAACAAGAAATATAACGGCTTCAATGCAGCTTTGGAAAGGAATGAACTCAAACAACTTCGAGATATATTGTCGATGTCGGCTAAACCGGTGCGCTGAAGAATGAACCAAATGATGATAAGATATTGAATTGAAAAGAATTTCCATTACTCAGATGAACCAGAGCACCGCAAGTAAAGCGGCCAAAGAATTGAAAGCATTTCTCGAGCCAGATCCTTCGTAAGCGCTGAGGGTTCTAGTTTTCCGCTCAGAAATTGCAGTTGTTATGACAGAAGTTTGATGGGTACCAGCCCGTAAGGTGGTAGAAGAAGTGTGAGGAATTGTACTTTCTGAAGTCGTATCAACATGGGCTGGAGCAATGAACCTAGTATCTGTAGCTGTAATGGTGAAAATCGATGTTCGATCATCGTAAGAAGTTGTGGGTTTAGCAAAATTTTCTGTTCCACCTATAATGATCCGATCTGATGATTCATAAGTGACAACATATACAGTAGCTGGAGGACTAATATCACTTATAGTACTAGCAGAATAGCCTGTTGCATATGCAGAATGAGCTGTAGTGGTATCATCGGTCTGCTCTGTCTCAGAAATAGTTGATATCAAGCTTTTAGTCATGGCACTTTCAACATATGCGGTTCCATCTATGGCGACAGCGACTGCAGTGACCGAGTCAGCCTCAGAAACAGTAGTGACTGTGTCATCATTAGTAGCATTTGTCTCATCAGATATGAATGATGTGGAAATCGCAGGAGTACCATTCTCTGTTGTGCTGATCACAGTATAAGCCTTGGTGATAGGAATCTCTGAGCATGAGCCTTCATGACAAGTGGTAAAACTGAGTGCTGTGCTAGTGTACTTCTTATATGGATTAGAGGCAGCAGTAGTGTCACCATTTTGAGAATCAGCTTTCGTCGCCTGTGATTTCGTTAAAACTGGAAAGTATGTAATGTAAGTTTTCACAACACCAGCTTCACTTGTGGTGATGACATTGTAACCAGTTGCTTTTGGAGCTGCATTAGAGGCCTCAGCAGAGCAGGAAGTCACTGTGACGACAGTTGCAGAAGCAGCTTGTTCTGTAGCAGTTTTCTGAACTTCACTGAGTGGACAGTAAGTCGTATAGGAAGTGATAATACCATCGTTAGAAGTAGTAAAAACAGCATAGCCAGTAATAACAGCTTCTGTTGTGCATCTATCTGCATTGCAAGAAATGACAGTAACAGTAGTGAAATGATCACCGGTTGTAGTGACAGGCGTTAGTAAAGAATCGGAGAAAGTGGTCTCTGTTGATGTAACAGTTGTTGAGAATATAATACTTCCCGAGGATTCCAATGCTTGTCCAAACAGAGAGACACCAGAAGGCTCAGCTTTCTTAGTCATCTCATAAGCCGTAGATGTCTCACTAGAAGATGTGATTGGTGATTGGACAGAACTGATTTTAGAGGATGGGGAAACCACATCAGACGATGAATGTGAAGGGTCAATTTCCTCACCACCTGGTGTGGAAATGGTGTACTCAATGTCATAAGCAATTTCATCTCTCCTAGAAAGCTTACCTTTGCCTGGGCGAGAAATGACAATGTGGGCACGGGCAGTCCAGTTCGATCCTCTGGCAGAAATCTTTCCTGCAAAAGTGAATGAAAGATAATTGCGATTTCCAATAAACTCATCAAATTCAAAGTTGATAGTATCTGCGGTCAAGTGAATTCCTTTTGAGTCAGTCTCGACTCCATCTTCTTCAATCGAGGCATCGCTGAAAGTGAATGGACCACCAATTCCTATCTTAGTAATGTCAATATCAAGTGCAGACCATGGTCCCAAGCCTCCAGGAATTTTGATCGTCCATTCTGGAATGTTCCCGTTCAAGGATCCACTAAATATTGGAACAAGAGCCGTTGTAATCGATGAAGTTGAGGAGCTTGTCGCACTTGCAGGTTCTGTATCTGACGTAATTGTGGTGGTAGAGACGACGAAAAGTTCACTTGCAAAAGGTTCGCTTGATGAGATGGAATGGTGTTCACCTGGCATGAAAGAACTGCTCGAGAATATGAATGACTCACTTTGAAAGGCAGATCTACTATATGTAAATGACTCAGAAGGCGGGCTCCAGATTGGCGCAGTTGATGGTGTGATCAAACTAATACTCTGATAGGGAATGCTGGAACTAAGTTCATTGGAAGAATTCTCTTGTTTATCAGTAGAAGATATCTGTGGGTCAGTAGAAGATATCTGTGGGTCAGTAGAAGAATTAATCGGATCAGCAGCTGAAGCTGTTGGATTAGAGGAATTCTCTGTTTCGCCATTAGATATAGTACCTTGTGTATTACTGTATGGTGAAGTCTCTAGCTCAACAGATGAGGCACCTGAAGAAGTATCAGGCTGGGCAAAGGTGACGCCAGAGAATGTCCATGGTACCGAAGATATCAGCTCAAGAGAAGAAGCCTCATCTGATCCAGGTGAAGTCCCTCGAGTACCAGAAGAAGTACCGGAAGAAACAGCAGTTGTTGCAGATGGTTCCACCACCTCATCATTTTTTGTTTCAATTGTGTGATCAAAAGTGTAAGAAACTGTGTATGATCTTTTAGAGAGTTTCTTCTCACCTGGGAAAGTGACTGTGAGCACGGCCTGAGATGTCCAGTTGGAACTGGCACCAGTGATAGATGCCCCAAATGTAATAGTAACTAGATCCTGGAAACCTACAGCCTTATCATATTCAACAAAAATGGACTCACTGCTAATATCAACACCGGCAGAGGAATCGGTAACATCATTCACCTTAAGAGCTGCTTGATCATAAACAAATGATCCACCAATGCCGGATTTCGTAATCTCAACTTGAAGATATTCCCATGTTCCCATACTTCCTGGGACTAGAATCGTCCATAAAGGGACATTAGAGTTCACCACTTCACCTGTAAGAATTGGAGACATAATGGTTGGCGTCGAAGACAAAGTATTCGATGACGAGGTATACTTAGAAACAGATGAAGAGACAACGAAAGACTGAATCTTAGTTGTTGAAGAATCAGATGAGATGATAAGGGGCTCGGATTCGGTGGTGGTGGCTGAAGACGTGTCTTTCGATGAAGTCCAGATGGACGCACTTGAAGGGGTAATGATGGTGACACTCTGAGAAAGGGGGTGGAAGCTTTTAATGTAGCTATAAGATGATATTGTTTCTGACGAAGCATTTGTGTATGAACTGGGAACTGCTAATGTCGATTTAATCATAGTAATGGCAGCGAAGACGTGTATCGGAAATCTCATTAGGCTCAGGTATGTGTCAAATTGAGGCCTTCGATGAATATTACTATACATATCTTCAAATTTTCAAGGGGGCGAGGAGCAACTCATTTATACGTACAGATCATGACCTGGTACGTCCTGAAGGGGATAGGTAGGCATGCCCATCGCGCAACAGTTAACAGTGTGTTAAACCTGTTCTCATTTCCAAATGCATCTGCTTGTCCCAAGACAGACATTTGTGCTATGCAGTCTCTACGCCTATAATTCCATCACATTATGCATGTGAGCCATATATTGCACTGTAGGTGAGACCGATTTATGCTGACCTTGATAACAGTTGGACTAGAGACCTTGTTTGGCAATGTCACTAATAAAGAGTGACCTCAAAACTCAGAGTTCCTGGCCCTTCACTGACTTCATTTGAGCGGATAGTTTCTCTTTTAATTTCTCTCTCTCTCTTCATTGTCGAGCTGCTTTAGCTCTTTGATAATTCAGCCATCCAAAGATGCGCTGATTCTTGATGTAGGATACCGCTTGATGTAAATAATGATCAGCGCATGACGCAGAAGCCAGCCGCATCAAGCGGCACCATGCGGTGCAGATATATCTCTAGATATGGTCTCTACCAACAGAGAGATGGATCATAGAACACCAGGAAGAGTCAAAGGTCACCTGTCAGCTAGAACTAGATGCCATTAATTCTATTCCCAAAAAGCAGTTCTATGGGTAACATAGCCATGGGACGAAGCTCTTTCTTTTAGCACTTATTTCAGCCACAAGTTAACGGGTCCTACTGATTTGTCCCAGGTTAGTGCTCGATTATGTTCACCATATTTATGCAACTATTATGCCTGCCTACATGATCGCCGATGCCGCTCAAGCTGAAATTCAAAGCGTACGATAGTGATTAACAGCTTGCTGGCGGTGGGACGATGACATCTCTTTTTTGGAGCCATTTATTGGGCCGACACCAGGTTACGATTGCTCAGCAGTTAGTTACTTATTCTTTTGCTCTCAGTTCTCATGATATAGCTTTCAATCGATCAAGTAGATCTTTCAGCAATGTGTCCTCAAGAGTCAATTAACCCTTTCTACACCTGAATTTGAGTACGGAACATATTTGATGGAGCAACTACCTATTTGTCCGCACTTCTACTCCACCTTTTCAATGATCTGAGAAGAGTGAAGCCCGTAACTATCACTAGTTGAAGGCAATATGGGGTTTACATAGAGTCATCTTCAATAACGTGGTGGCACATGAGGTTAAAAGTTCTCCAGGATAGAAGAACTATATAGCTGGAATCATATTTAAGGTATAATTCTCATAGGTATATTCAAGACAGTAAGAAAAAACAATGCAAGGCTGAAAAAGGTGTTTGTATTGATATCGTCCAAGAGAAGTCTAATACTGAGTGGCTCCTGTAAACACCATAACCTTCAAGGATATAGTTTGAATGTATAACGTTTATATAAAGATACCAAATTTTGGAAGCTTTTGACCCTCATAATACAAGACCTATACAGCATACTTGTTATCCAGCTGGATGATGGCAGAGAAGAAGTTATATGTTGAGATTGGAGGAGAGCATTGTTATCTGAAAATGGTTATGTATCGTGTTAGGTATCTTGGAATTTGTCTGGTGGTTCGTACGTTCCGCTGTTGAGGCTAAGCAGCTCATATTACACATATATGGCCTTTCTGATTGCTATTGTTTATCAGTTAACTTCACTGCTTTTCCTGAGGCACCCATATATTCCAAGGATGTTCAATCCATCCTCAGCCCTACTTAGCTCGTTTGAGAAGTCAGCTTTCTAGCTGTATGTTTGAATTATACGTGCTGCATAGATTGACCTCTGATGGTGATGGGCTTAAAGTCGACAAACGGGGAACCTGTGATTCAAAAAGGAATAATCACCAGCCAGCTCGCAGCAGCTGTTGTACAGGTGCATACATACATGCTTGAATCTGTATCATGGCGCATGCTTATGCATAATCGCAAGAGCCACTTGGCATGTTGAACTTTGAAGATCAAATCTTCAATAGGTCAGTTCCCTAACCAGCTTATGATTGATTCAGTATTTCCATACGTTTGTCACACAACAAGCGAAGACAATAAATATGCATTTTTTTATGCAACCTGAATTTCCATACAAATCCATTGCTTATCAGTCAGAGAAAATCAAAGATGTCTAAAGTCCCGTTAAGTCTTGAGCTCCACCACATACTTTAAATAAAAAAGCAGATGAAAAAATCGATAATTGAAGGATTTTACATGTTATCAAGAAAAAAGTGATGAAAGTATCCTTTGGGTCAAATATAAAACAGTCTTAGCACTATCCGAGTGTATAAATTCGATGCTAACTTTCTGAGCTTATTCACCAACGGAAATTAGAGATAGAGCTAATACCATGCAATACTATTCCCCCGCATAGTACTTAGAATTTCGCCCTCGATCCTTCATTAATTATTTGAGAAATTAGTGTCTAGGTCTGGTGGTTCGGAATATTACATTTCTAAGACTAAACGCATCTTCCAGCGAAGCTCTTATCTGTAATTTCTTATGAACTGAGAGGCTTTGTGTGTTGGAGCCAGAAATTATCCCGAATGGGTAAGTGATTAATCCCTATGGGATGCGAATGGCATGGGCGAGGTGGTTTAATTTTCTTATGCCAATATCAGTGATTCTATTAATGAGTCCGATATATCTAATGGTCAGCATCTGGTGCTATTAGTGAAGAATATCTAGAAGGGTAGAAATGTTCGAGCGACCACACCTATAACGGCCAAAGGTGGATGACAAGAACTCGATATGACAATGGCTTAAGAGTGAAGCTTAAGAGATGCCTGGTTCCTCTAGCTCTAATTGTCATCGCTTTAATCTTGAATCTTATTTACAAGAAGATTGAAGTTAGTTACACAGTCGAGGATTCTTGCTCAGAACTTTTCCGAAATAAATATCAGCTTGTCTTTTTCATATCCAAAGATAGATCGGCTTAATGAAGAAGGGTCAGAGTAATTCCTGCATGTATGAACTTTCGCCCTATTCAAGGAGCCAGAAAGTCAGTTAGCCAGCAATTGTTTATTCACTCAAAAAGAGTAGCGATCAGTCATAGTACTAAAGTGACACTTACAGGTTCTCTGGATGTTGTTATTGTTTGGGTGCTCTTCTTCGTTAACCAGTAAGTTGCACAAATACTGAAGGACAGCTCGGAATCGGCAAAGGACTGCAATTTGAGTACTCTGAAGGTGAACAATATATATAATGCACTTCAGGACAATAGCTTATCTCAGTCACACTGTCGAATTACTCTTGGAAGGATCTCTGTTGCTATCAACAGCGCCAAAGAACTGAAAGGAAAATAATAAGTAAATGACGATTTCTTTCCAAACCTGTCATGGAATTCTCGTTCTTGACTTTTTCCGTAGGTCTCCCAGGAAGGCCAATTGATCAATATTGTTACCTAAATTGATTAGCAATTCTGGCTTTCTTAGAACCCTCTTATGCTTTGGATTTAGATTTCATCATAGCACACAAAAAGGGAATGTGCTGAATTCATCCACATATATTCCTTGTGCCATTGAACAGGCTATACATTATTCATCAATCATAAAAAAATATCCCGTTGGTTTTCCAAATGAGGAATAATTCATTCCATTACCATGTCTGTACTCTTTAGAACAGAAAGACTTCTTCGGGATCCATCACTCCATTCAGTGCTCATTGTCTCTACGCCGTAGCAAGAGACGTCAGAGAGCAGACTATTGATATGGTCATTCTCTTTTCAACAGCAAAAAATATTAAAAATCTCTGGGAATCATATGAGTTTAATCATTTCAAGATGTCGTCGATACTTTGGGTATTTTGAGCCCGCAGTATAGTCTTCTATCCCATAAATGGTACTTTTAGGGTCACAGTGATCAATGAGATAAATCTCAGAGGATCATCAAGCAGATGTGCCTGAAAGGTTAGAGTCACTGTAGCCGAAGATCAGTCTATCATCATCTCGGACCGAGGATACGTAAATAAAATCTCCGTCAAGAATTAAGGTCCTAATGGCTATCTTGCTGGCGCTTTATGTGCCTCATTGAATTCGGAAATAATTCTGATTGAGAGAGATCTCTCTAGATTCATGGCTCAAAAGCTTCATAAATCATCGAACATATGAACGGGGTTTTTGTCTTTCCAAATTTGCAGCCGATATTTAATAAGCTAGACTTTACTTGCTTTAAAAATCTCAGATTTCACCACCTATTCCTTGTTCAGTGTGACCATCTTCACTTTGATTTTTGTTGGTATAATTTGTATCGAAAACTTGGAAAGAAGTAGAAAAGAAAAAGAAATAGCAAATAAACGATGAGCGGGAATCCAAAGAGCATTTGGAGACACATACGATTCGAAATATAACCTTCTTTCTAAAAGGCAGGAAGCGAGAATGGGAAACTGACTTCTCAATTGCCTTTTTTGTTCATAGACCTTTACGCTGCAAAGATACTGTAGACCGTGGCCAAGGATCAAAAGATTATGTCTGGGTAACTTCCAAAACAATGTGGACCTGAGAGTCTGTGAACCACTTCTTACTGGTTCATTAGCTTAGCAATGAGACCCCTTGCGAGGAAACTACTTGTATTTGTTCGAGTTCAACTTCTTATACTGACTGTTTTCAACGAAGACAGTGAATTGGCATTGGATGAAAACCATTGTGAATATTGGAAAGATCTGGAAGATCATCGTACAATCTGAGAATCATGATGAGAGATGAAACTTGGCGGTGAGGGTAGACAAGGAAAAAGGCTATCATGAGATGGAAACTGTCTCACCTGCGCAAAGATCACCGGTTTCTTCAAGAACTCACTCCTGAAATTTCGACTTCCGTTACTATATTATTCGAGAGGGATCGTCATTTCGACGATCAAGAAGCAGAGAAGCACCGCTTGCTCAAGCAACGGTTCAAGATATTCATCTATTATGACTACGCAACTCTAGGGAGCATCGGTTATTATTAGAATCAGACTACACTATAGTACGAGCGTTCACTTCCAAGCTGCGCTCTCATCCACACGATTAACATCACTGAACGGATCATTATTGGAAGTGATCTTGCTTCTCTCGTGCTGCTCAATCATTCTCGAAGCCAAACTCTCAGAGACACTTAGAGCATCACTTTGATCATCGGAGTCAGAGTCCAGCGAGCTGTAGTCATCAGAATCGGAATCTGCGCCTGGTGATGAAGAGTATTCAGTGTAAAGTTGTAAGGCCTCAACTAATTCTTCATTTGCATGGATTAGCGAGCCCAAGTACTCTTCAGATTCCACCAATTGTAAGTACCTCAAGATTCTTCTTCTAACAATTCTAGACTTCTCGAAGAGTTGTGTACATCTGGAATCATCAGTACTGAGATCTCCGCGAGATCTATTGATTGTCCGTAGGGCATTGGTCAAATCGATTGAAGATTTTGAAGCCTCAGCAATAAGAGCTTTGATTTTTGGGCCTTCTTTCTGCAAGTTGATTTTTGGAATCCTGTATTTATCATTGGGATTAATGGTTGACTGTCTGGAGGACCTGGAAGAGAGGCGTGACGTTGTCATTGAAGAAGATCCAGCTTCTGAACTATCATCATCACTTAATGCCTCGTCATCCATGAAATAGTCATTTCTCCTCTTGACTCTCTTCACTTTAGGCAATTGTTTCTTGAGTGACGCAATACCCGTGTAGTCCTTTTGTCCATGAAACTCCTCATTCCACAAGATGGCATACCCAATGACTTTCTTTCTCAAATCCATATCAGCAGTCTGGTCATTGGCGAGAATTCTCAAGTACTCCAGCAGTTTACGATCATTATATAATTCCGTCAACTTGGAGCCACCATTGACCACAATCAAGTGTAAAACTTCCAGAGCACGAGGTCTTTCCGCTTTGTTTCCGTATTTCAATTTCTTTCTGATAGCTCTGGCAGCTTCAGTTGGGCCATAATACTGCAAGTTGATAAGTCCTAATAGCTCAGGGATCTCAATCTCTGGGGTGAGTTCTTCATCTCTTATAATGGAATTGACTCTCTCTGTGATTGCAGTATGAGGATGGTCGGTAAAGACACCCATTATCTTCAAGATTCAGACAGTGGTCTAAGCCCTCTTGTAGTACTGGACGTATCTGTTTTGAGATGTTATAGGGGAGTGAGAGGGTGCGCCCAGCTAGAAAAACCAACGGCTGGGGCTTCAGACCCTCCCACCAGTCGCGAACAGTGCTAACCGACCTTATCAGGGTGCCCACCTGGACACCAAATTATTACATAATCAAGATTAATTTGGTGCCATAATCATTACGTAATTTTTTTATTGACACATTAGATCGATGGCAGAAGATTTGTAATCGCCGCCGGCTGGATCTACTTTGTACCAATCTCGCATTTTTAAATAAGAAGAAAGAAAGCAGTAATTTATGGGTCTTGTCGTTACACTCATCGCTCTGTTCATTATTTTTCAACTCATCACCAAGATCAAGGCATATTTTCCCCCAAGAATGGTTTCCAAAGAGATTGTTACCACAGTTCAAGCCGCTATTAAGAACAACCGCGTCTTCATTGCCTCCAAGTCTTATTGTCCATACTGCCAGGCCACTCTTAAGACTTTCGACCAGTTGGGTGTTAAGCCATATGTATTACAGTTGAACCAGATGGATGAAGGTGCCGATATCCAAGCCTACTTGAGGGATCTCACGGGCCAGAGCACCGTGCCAAACATCTTCATCAATGGTGAGCACATCGGTGGTAACTCTGATTTGCAAGCTTTGAAGTCCACCGATAAGCTCAAGAGTCTTTTAAAGTTGTAGACTACTTAGAATGAATACACGTGTCTACAGTTTTTCTCTGTCATGTAATCTGTACCTTACCCTACAGACCATCTTTGTTCTCCGGCTTAAATTCCAAGATGATACCATTGACACAGTGTCTCTCATCCTTAACGCCACCAAAGCCTTCACCTTTGAAGACATGACCTAAGTGACCCCCACAGGTAGCGCACTTCATCTCGATTCTTTGCATGCCAAGGCTGTTGTCTTCAAACAATTTGATACTCCCAGGTATCTCCTCATAAAATGATGGCCATCCACAACCGGAGTCAAATTTCTCATTCGACTTGTACAATGGATTATCACAGCCGACACAGTGATAGACACCAGGTTCATTGCTCTGGAAATTGCTAGTCCCGGCAGGCTCAGTACGTGAATTGCGTAAGATGGCAAATTGCGCTGGTGAGAGCTGAGCTCTCCATTCAGATTCGGACTTCTTCACTGGAAACATCCTAAATAGTGTGCGAGTTTGCCTGAACATTCACGCCTCTTTCCCTTAGATTGCCTTCTGGCGAACTTTTGATGGATCAGTTGGTATAGTTGGAAGCACCGTACTTTTCTTATGTATGTGTGGGGGGGGGGTCAAAAGTGAACTGAAAAAGATTACATCGGTTAGACAATAACAGAAAGAGAAAAGGGCACAGAGCGTACAATGTCAGAACACGAGAGAGAGTATAGTGACTTTCCAGTAAGTAAAATTACATACACAGAGGGCCGATAACCATGGGATTCAGAGTCTTTGGCCTCATTTTCAGCCAGTCGATTACCAAGTTCTAACATCAATACAGACCACAATGTCATGTACACAAGCATTTGATGCCCTCGCAGGTTGTTATTCTGTAGGGGGACAAGTCAAACACTATTATCGCTATGGACACATGAACGACTGTGTGAAAGAGTTTTCCAAGTTCAGATTCTGTATTATGAACTCCGACCCAGTGAAAGTACAGCAGTGGTACCGTGATGAACTAGAGGAGAAGCGTGGTAGGGGAAGTTCGGAAGATGTTTGGGAGTTGAAGTGAGATCTTTCTGGTAATGCATGTACATAGTAATCTATTCTATTGTTCTACATCGTCTTTTTATGCCCTGATTTACGGTCCTTCTGGGCTGGAGTTCTTCCCGTAGTTGAGAATTCCATCAACATTGAAAAATCTCGAACCTCCCGACTGAAACTGTAAACGACAACCTTCAACAAACACGGAATAGCCACAAAGGTAAGAGAGAAGGCATCATATAACAGACAAAGCGATCATGCAATTCACAGAATGGGGGCCTGTTGAGATTGAACAATGGCTCACTCAATGTCAGTTTTCTCACAGTATTGTTACAACTTTTACAAGACATAACGTCATGGGCCAGACACTTCCCTTCCTGAAAGATGAGCATCTTAAAGAGATGGGTCTAAGCCTTGAAGACCGCATAAAACTCAAGATTGAAATCAACAGGATTCTAGTGGATAACGGGTACGCTACCAATGACAGTTATATTGTTCAGAATATTCTCAAGGATGTTCAGAGAACGGTTCAGGTAAACATCGATTCGTTCACCAGAGAACTCCAGGATGAGCTGCTGAGATTCAAAGACGAGGTATTCAAATCCAAGCCACTACCAACACCTGATAAGATACCAGCTTCTCCATTTAACTTATCACCAACAAAGCTCAAACAGTCCCACACGCAGACATCGCAATCTTCACCAGTTGAAGGCACAATGCGCCGTGACAAACGCAGATCTGTACAGTCACCAACTCAGTCAACACATATGCCAACATCAAAACCTGTCTCAGAGCCTTTGAAGCAGTTGAGAGCCTCAACGGATGATCCGTGCTCCAAGCTGTTACAGGCGGCGATGAAGCGTCACAAATTGAACGATGACTGGAGGAACTATGCACTGGTGATATGTTATGGTGACAAAGAGAGACTATTGAAGCTTGATGAAAAGCCGGTACAGATCTTTAAAGAGCTGAAGGAGAAAGGTGAACACCCTGCCATAATGTTGAGACAAGTGGACTACATGGGAGAATCAAAGCTGACAGGAACTCCAGGTGGAATGTTATGAAGTTTTGATTAAAATTTTCACACTCTTTTCATATTAATTTCATCTGATTCACTATACTTATGTTATTCATCTTCTGTCGCTGATGGTTGTGTCTTCCTCTTTGTGGTTTCGTCAGCGTCGACGTCAACAACCACAAAACCACTTTAACCATACGTTCGATAAACCCTCCTCCTAATCACTCATACATCGACAGCAAAGACACTGACACAAACTGTGAGGCAGCGATAACTACAAACACAAACCCATGGAACATGCCACTGCTCAGAGAGCTCACCAGAAGGGGTATTCCAGGTATACAAACAGATACATACCACTTTGGTTTTTTTGAAGATGTGACGTCGCATAGAATAGATCCTGTGGCCCATAATGAGTATGATTCTTTCTTCCAGACCTTGAGGATCTTTGCTGTCATGCTTCTTGGGTATAGCCTTTTCTCTTTCATGGCTTTCGGCGTGAGAGAGTACACTTGGTCTTTGAAGCAACGAAGGCAACTATTGTCAAATGGCTCTGTTTGGTCAAACCATTCGATACCTTTGGACTCGCGTGAAAACCAGAATTTACAGCTCAAACAATTGAACCGTGCTTATCCTGAACTAAGCCAAAACCCTGACTTTAAGGCAAGCGCTGACACAAATTCGCCGCACGAATATGAACCTAATGAAGAACCTAGGTTGAATATTGTTCACTTATCACCAAATCATTCCAGGATTTCTTTGAGCAACTGGATCACAGGGAAGACACAAGCTGGTGCTTCGAACAAATTGGTATACTCAAAAGAGGAGTTGCTATCCTTGAAGCCTGCTGAATTTAATGGTGTACCGTTACTAGATGGTGAAATATTGAAGGCTAATACTATAAAGGTAGCCATTGCTTCGTCATTTCCAGAATTCCAACAAGTCAGCTTTAAGAGCGCCATAGTTGCAGAAAGAACTATTAGGGATATTTTTCTCAATATGACAATACCTCACTCCCAAGTACTGAGAATCCAAACTGATCTTCTGACTCGGAAGATCTCCGTCATGAGGTTACTTGCTATCGCTGCGAACCCTTATTCCATGGAGAATGGAAGCATATTCTTGCCAGCATTCAATGATGCCATGGACTTCTTGATTGATACAGGTGCTGTGTTTGACTTATTGAGTGAAGTAAATGCCTATTTGGCTAGAGGATTGGTAGATATGGTGATTCAATACTGTTATGCACATTGGTTATTTGCTGATGCTAGGGACCCCAAAATCTTGGAACAATTCAGGGTCAACTGGAACTATCCTGATCCCATTGCGCAAAATCATAGTGTGATTACTAGGTACTTGCTTAATCTCCAGTTGGGATTATACACAGTGAAGGACCATTTGGATGATGAAACTTTGCTGATGACGTTGAACAAATCAAGAACATTGCTCAGATATATATCCCAACAATCGGATCACTCAGATCCACTTGGAATGATACCTATATTGAAGAAGGCTGTCGAATACACTGAAATAGTGGATATGCAAATATTTTATTACTCTTTGGTCTTGATTATCGTTCAACTGCACGCTCATGGAACTATTATGAAGATGTTGAGGGATCACGACGAAAATTTGAAATACTTGATACAGAGGGGCCTCTGGACGCAAAATCCACAATTGGTAAGAGCCAAAGCTGAAAAAATATTTCAGATCTTCGTAAGGATGATACCCAGTGTACAGATGTGGTGGGATGAAGTTAAAGGTGGGTCTGTTTCTATCTGTAAGACAGCGCTGCCTATAGAAATTGCAGGGGAGGACAGACCAATTAGACCGGGATCATTTAGGTTGAGTGCATCCCCAAAACGGCGATAGCTATGTATTTTAATGAGTTGAAATAGGATTATTCCTTGTAGCCTATCTGAAAGTTCGACTTCCGACACCTCTGGACCCAACTCTGCGAATGTTACCCTGTCGTTAGTTCTGACACAAATATGGTACGGTTCTTCAGATTAACTCCAATGCGATTGGGAAATATAGAGGAAACTGCCCAGATGTTGAAAAACCTCCTAAAGCTCCAGACAGTGTACTCCATAAGACAATTTTCTTCTTCATCTGCGGTTTATGATAGAAAGCTTCTGACGCTGTTTGGTAAGGAAGGCTGTGGTCTCTGTGATAAAGCTAAGCAAGTGATGCTCGAGATTCGTGACTCTGAAGACACGCCGAACACCATGGAATTCCAATACGTCGATATTTCTGATGTGATGAACACTCAATGGTGGGATAAGTACTGTTTCGACGTTCCGGTGTTACACATTGATAACTTAGATTCAGGAGAAAGGCTCAAAATGATGCATAGGCTTGATCCCCTCAAGGTCATGGAAGAGGTTCAGAAGTAGAGAAAAAATCAAGATCATGTAAATAGAATATATGCATCAGTAGTATTATGATTTGTATGAACAATATAGATATATATATATGTATAGATGTGAACTTCCAATTAAGCTTTGGTTCTCTTCCTTTTGGTATATCTTTTTGGTTTGAAAGATTCATCATAATCATGAATCTCCTCATTCAATTCAAAGTCATCAATGAACGGCAAAGTCACTGGTGATCCATCGATGTCATCAGTTAAGAGGATCTTACGTTTAGACTTTGAGTTGGAAAGCTTTCCTTGTTTACCAGGCTTTGGAGTAAAAACACCTGGTTTGGTCTTTTGAGATCCAATGACAAGCTCCAAAACACCAATCGAAGGCTTGACAGGGGTACCAGTCGCAAATTCGAGATCATCAACCAGTTTCATCTCTCGTCGGATCGTCAATTCCCCGAGCTCTATCTTCAAGTCAGCGCGTTCCTTTTCAAGTAAAGAGATGACTTTATCCTTCTCAATTTGTGTTTTCTGAAACTGCTTTTCCCTCTTTTTATTCTCTAACTCAATAACTTGATGCATTGCCAACTGAGTATGCAGATCCTTCAACTTACCTCTTAACTCCACAAGCTCTTTTCGTGTGCTATCACGTTCCTCTGAAACTAATTTGTAAAGTTCCTGCTGAGCTCTCATCTTACTATCATATGTAGTTTGTGATTTGGCAGCCTTGGACTCAGAATTCTTCAAATCTACCTCTTTAGATGCTACAATACGTTGAAGCTCAGAAATATCACTAGCTGTTTTGCTCTCCTCCCGTTCCGCTTCCTGAAGTTTTATCTTCAATGCGTCCAATTCACTGAGAACCGAGTCGTTCTTATGTTCCGCCTTCTCGAGCTGGGACTTGAGCTCATCATTTTGTCTCATCAGTAAATCATAGTCCTTCTTCAATTCATTGATTTGGTCTCTAGTAAGATTTTGATCCTTGATATCCTTATCAAGCTGTGAAATGCTTCCTTCTAAGGACTTGAATACTTTCAGTGTCTCCTTCTTATCAAACTGAACAGATCGATCCAAGCTTTTTGTAAATAAGTTCAAGGTTTCTAGGATCTTATGAACTGATATATCGATCTCAGTCTGTCTAGCTAAGGTTTCTCTTATCTTTGCGTTGATAGCATGTTGAACCTTAGAAGCTTCACCATCAATGGAATTCATGACCTTTGAGCAGGAGCCTTGGATCTCATTGGACCTGGTTTGATCACTCATCTTCAAGGATTCAAGAAGTCTAGGAAATGTTAGCAATCTTACAAATGAACATCGTGATCTCATAGGTTAGCGGTATCCCACAGACCGTTTTGTTAAGCAATCAATTTTGCCATCCATTTCTTCCGTAATACCTGAAATTTGAGGGATAATCTGTGTGGTGACCTTAGAATCAAAGGTTTTATTGATGTATAATGCAGTATCAGATAATTTGGTAACGACTGATTCTTGGAATCTCTCTGACTTGCTTGTAAACTCCTGGATTTTAGTTTCATAACTCCGACGACAACTCTCAAGCTTCTTCTCAAGCTCTAAGGTCTTGATCTTCTCTTCTGAAAGAAGCCCAGAAGATTCATCCAATCGCTCCTGGAATGATTTGATTTCTTTGTTCTCTAAAAGGCTAATGTTAGAATACTAATAAGAGTCACGAACGGTGATTCTCGGTGAAGCATACTCTTTTCAACCTCATACGTCGAAGATAACTTTATTTGCTTCAAATGATCAATCTTCTTCCTGTAGTTCGCAATCTCTTGTTTGAATGAATCGATATTCCTCAGCACCTCGGAATACTCGACTTTGACCTGCTTGACAATTTGATTATCGCACTGTCTTGATTCCTTAAGTTCACGAGAACCAGCCTCCAAAATGTTTAAATTTTCTTTGAAGTTCATGAAAGAATCCTTCATCTTTGCAATTGAGTTCTTCTGTGATTCAATCTCCTCTCCTTGTGTTTGGATCTTTGATTCAGCTCTCTCCAATGAATTCTTCAACCCATTGCATAATTTTTGAGATTTATAGAGCGCTTCGAGCAACAACCCACCAGAGATATTATCACAGTAGTGAGCATCAATTAAAGACTGCGTTTGATTTCCTTGCCGTTCTGGTTCTGTGGCTGCATTTGTCTTTGGAATGGTCACTTCTCTGACACCTGTAATCTCAATGTCATCGTCCTGGACCTCTTCAACAAGTTGCTTGGGGTCTGAATCCGTGGTATCTATCTTGAGCATGCTCTCGACAAGACTAGAATCCTGATCAAAGGATATATCCTTGTTCAATCTAGGGTGAATCTTACCGCCCACAGCGCCAAAGAAGTTTGAAGAGGCCGCGGTTGATGGAGCGGTAGATGTAGCATGTGGCAATGTGTGCATTTCAGAAGACTCGTCACCACTTGTGCGACTATGGTTGTTTGAAGAGTTACCATCTGTTGAGTTCGATAACGAGCCGCCCAAGTTAAGAGAGAACGTACGGGGAACAAACCTGTTATTTGCGCCATGTGCGTCTTTGAAGAACTGGGAAGCCATGGTCAATGCAGCGGTCAATCGGTTAGAAGCCTGCTTATGCTCTGTATACCTGTTAACCTTATCTTTGAGTTGCCGCTGTATCACTTCTAGCAGAATGTCTGGCCTGCAGGAGAAGAAAGTTGATCCAACTTGGGGAGATCCTGTCAGTTCTTATCATATGTGTCCCCAACCATATTATCACGTGAATTGCTTCGCGTCACACAGACGGCATCTTAAGTTTTCCAACCTGCATAATATTGCGATGCCGTTTAATTATATGGGAAGAGAGAGGAACAGTAACCGGAAAAGCTCGTTCAAAATGAAACCTTTCCAATCGAACATTATCAAAAACTGGAATCTTTGCCGTGTGTGCTCTATAGACTTTGGGCAGTAGTTTCGTAGACGCAGACGGATTGGATAAAGGACCGAGGAGGAATTTGCGCAAGCTTTTGTGTCAAACTCTCTCACTCTTTTACTATCTTCTGAGTTCAAAACATAATAAGGCAAAGGAAATGCGGAAAATCTTACTCAAAGGTAAGCATCTTCCAATATAGTGTTCTGAATGATACTGTTTTGTTGACCCTATTTAAAACTCGTGATCCTCAATTGTAGTCGAGGATGATGAGCTGTCATCTGAGCCGTAAATTTCTTTTTCCATGACTCCTACCCCCCCAGACTCAATTCAAGGTTGAGGTCAAGACCCCCAAAAAAAAAACTTCAAAACAATAATCAACATTCAAAATAATTGAAAATTGTGGTAGCTATATAATTTCATTAAAGATATGTCCGAATCAGAACATATCTTTTCAACCAAGTCACCTTTCTCAGATGGGGCAAACGCTTCTGCATGGAATAGGTTTAAGGACTCTTTCAAACCGCCAATCCAACCTGACAATGCATCTGATCAATTCTTAGACAAGTCTGATGTTAGAGAGTACACGGAACTCACAGATATCCAGAAAGCTGCCCTCAATTCTTCGAAATCTGATATGAAGAAGGAGCTCACTTTACGCCACTTGATGATGATCGCAATTGGTGGGTCTGTTGGTACAGGTTTGTTTGTCAACTCTGGTGCCGCTTTAAGTACAGGTGGTCCAGCATCTTTAATTATTGGCTGGGTCGTTGTTGCCACTATGATGTTTTCTACATCTATTGCTCTCGGAGAGCTCTGTGTTACATTCCCAGTCACAGGTGGTTTCACTACTTATGCTACAAGATTCATTGACCCTTCTTTTGGGTTCGCGATGGGCTGGAACTACGCTCTACAATGGCTAATTCTTCTCCCCTTGGAACTTGTTGCGGCAGCCATTACTATCCAATACTGGCGTGAGGATATTAACTCTGATGTTTGGGTGGCAGTCTTCTTTGTCTTTATCTCTGTCTTGAACATGCTTGATGTCAAATACTACGCAGAATCTGAGGTGATCCTTTCTATGATAAAGATCATCGCTGTCGCTGGTTTCTTCATTCTCGGAATAGTACTAATTTGTGGTGGTGGTCCAGAAGGTGGGTACATTGGCGGTAGATATTGGCATGATCCAGGTGCTTTCGCACATGGTTTCAAAGGTGTATGTTCTGTATTTGTCACGGCAGCTTTCTCCTTTGCAGGCACTGAGTTGATCGGTATGACTGCAGCTGAAACTGCGAACCCAAGGAAAACCATTCCAAGGGCGGCCAAGCAAACTTTCTGGTTGGTCACAAGTATCTACATTTCCATGTTAACTCTGATTGGTTGTCTTGTTCCATACAATGAGGAGAAGTTGCTCAGTGGTAGCTCTTACGCATCCGTGTCTCCATTCGTCATCGCTATTGAAAATGCCGGTATCAGAGGTTTGCCGTCGGTCATGAATGTTGTGATATTGATTGCTATCTTATCAGTAGCCAACTCCTCAGTTTACGCATCTTCAAGAGTTTTGGCCTCCTTGGCTGATATCGGACATGCTCCAAAATTCTTGTCTTACGTTGATAGAACTGGTAGACCGCTCTATGCTACATTCGTGACTCTTTTTGTTGGACTTCTCTCATTTATTGCTGCATCTGATAAGGAAGATGAAGTGTTCTTGTGGTTATCTGCCCTCTCAGGGTTGTCTACCATTTTTGCTTGGATGTCTATCTGCATCTCCCACATTAGGTTCAGAAGAGCATTGACTGTCCAAGGCAGAGATACCAATGAGCTCACTTACGTTGCTCAGTTTGGGGTTTGGGGTTCCGTTTACGGTGTTGGTATGAACTTTTTAGTATTGATGGGTCAGTTCTGGGTTGCCTTATTTCCAGGAAGTACTGCAGATGCTAAGTCCTTCTTTGAAGTTTACTTATCGCTTTGTATCCTTGTTGCCTTCTATTTTGCTCACAAAGTATGGAAGAAAAACTGGATTCTCTTTATCAGAGCTAAGGACATGGATATCGATACTGGCCGAAAGCACATTGACATGGATTTGCTTAAACAGGAGATCCTGTATGAGAAGAATGAGCTCGCAGCAAAACCATTCTACTACAGATTCTTCGACATCTGGTGTTGATCTCCGATTAACTTAACAGTTCTTGCATTTCTTTCGTTCCTCGTCATACTTGTTCACCTTCATATAGAGCCTCTCGCACCAAAAACTTTTATTATAGATTTAGTGAATTAAAATATTTTTCTATAGATGTCCATAAACTAAGAGAAAGGAGCATCTGGTGAAATATATCCACCTTGAACGCATAAGCGATAGAAGAGTCCGTCATGGTCCTTCAATAGGTTCTGTGGGGTATCAAACTCCTTCACTTGGCCACGTTCAAGAACAACAATCTTGTCACTATCCATCACAGTGTCGATTCTATGAGCGATGGTCAAGATGGTTCTATCTTTAAACTGGCTTCTGATGGTTTCTTGAACGACTTTATCCGTTTCAACGTCAACTGACGCAGTTGCCTCATCCAAAATCAGAACCTTGGATGGATTCAGCAATGCTCTTGCTAGACACAATAACTGTCTTTGGCCAACTGACATATTGGAACCACCTTCTGAAAGTTTTGCTTCCAACCCTGTCCTACCTTCAGTATTATCTTTATCCATTGACTGGATAAACGGTTTCAAATGCGCCAATTCGAGAGCCTTCCAAAGTTCCTTATCTGTATGATTTCCTATGGGGTCAAGATTCTGTCTCACTGTACCCTCAAAAGCCTGAGAGTCCTGTGGAATGATAGCCAGATTGCTTCTCAAGTCGCGCAAACCAAGTTTAGTGATATCAACACCATCGATCAATATTTTTCCACCAGTTGGTTCAATCATTCTGAAAAGAGCTAAAGATAGTGTGCTTTTACCAGCACCAGTTCTTCCCACGATTCCAATCTTTTCCTTTGGTTGAACCTTGAATGAAATGCCGTTCAAGACAGGATCCAAGTTCTCTCTGTATCTTGTAGAATAATTTTCAAATTCAACGGATCCATCGTTAGGCCATTGATTTGGGGGCCTTGTATCGGTGATTTCATCAGCCTCCGGAGGCAAGTCACAGTAATCTAAAACTCTCTCCACAGATACAATGTTTGTTTCAACTTCCACAGTCATTCTCACAATCCAACTGAGCGAGGAGGTAACAGTAAGTGCGTAACTGATCAAAAGACCAGCCATACCTGGACTCAAGTGCTGAATAACAGCCATAGAGGAAGTAGCAAAAATAATCACAGAGCCCATGAATTGTAACCTAGCAGCTAGCCACCTATTGATGGATCTGAAGAGATAGAGCGCCTTCAGATTGAAGGACAAGTTGGCAAAATGGATGAACTGGAACCGGTCGGTCTGATCGTACGCCAGGATGGTCTCAAAGCCATTCAGTGTTTCCTGTAAATGAGAGAATATAGGGGATCTGGATATTGAAACGATACGCTTCAAGTCTCTTGATGATGCGATATAGTATTGCTGATAATAGATGTAGAGCACAGATAGACAGCATACAAGTAACAAGAACGGAGGCATATTGATGCCAATGAAGCCAAGTATGAAAACTGTCTTAATAGTGGATGCAAAGAAGAAGTTGAACGATCTTGGAAGAGATTCATCAATTTTGTTGACATCTGAAGAGAATCTGTTCATGATCCTTCCGATTGGAGTAGTTTCGAAGAACGACATCGGCGATCTAATAACCGAAAGTGCCATTCTGTCGTGAAGGGCAGAAGAACCTCTCAATGCACATAGCAGCCACATTACAACACTTCTAGCAAGTGTGAAAAGCCCGGAGCCGATACCAAAAAAGGCATAGACACCAACATACATCCATACGTTCTTATTAGATCCATTCTTATCATTTTCTTCGGACCACGACTTCAGCCAATTATTGGCAAGGATGGAGAAGGAAGTTGTACAAACGATCAAAATAAGGAAAAGAAGGACGCCACGATAGCCACATGCCTTAGCATATTCCTTGTAAACCCTTAAACTCACTTTACCAACAGCAGATTGTTCCTTTGTCTGGGAGGATTTCTTGCCCTTGCTTATTGGCGATAGCTGCTTGAATGTTTCAATACTGGCCCTCCTGATTGTGGAGATACTTTTTCTCCTTTCTTCCTTCTCCTCATGCTCTTCATCTGAAGGTTCAGAAGACTCGTTTGAAGATCCATATTCTGAGATAAGATTGGAGAGCTTCGATCCACTTGAAACAATATCACGGTAGCTTCCCGTTTCGACAACTTTACCCCCTTCTAAGAGCAAGATCTTATCAGCGTGGATAAGCACTGGAATAGAATTTGTGGCAAGAACGACAGTTTTCGTAGAGAGTAAGCCATTGATGACTTCATCAATGATGTTTTTTCCCACATGGGCGTCAACCGCAGATAAGATGTCATCCAAAAGGAACAAGTCGGCCCTGGAGTAAACAGCTCGGGCTAAGCTTAATCTAGCCTTTTGTCCACCAGAAAGAGAGATACCTTTCTCACCAACAGCAGTCTCATCACCATCAGGAAGCATTTCCAAATCTGGGAGCAATTGGCATGCCTCTAGAGTCTTTTGATAGAATTCTTCATCGAATCTATGACCAAATAAAATATTCTCTTTCACAGTTGCATTCATGATCCAAGGAACTTGAGAGCAGTAAGCGACTGTACCTCTAATTTCGATGGTTGGCTCATCGCCATCAGTGCCGATGCATGGCAGGTAACCTAGGAGAGATTGAAGGAAAGTGGATTTACCGGAGCCAACTCTACCAACAATACAGGAGAGCTTTCCCTTCTTTGCCTCAAAGCACTCCAGAATAAGAGCAACTTTTGATTCTTGAATGATGCTCTCTTCATCATAGTTTTCTTTGTTTTTCTTTTTGATAGTTTCCCACAGAAATGTGCAATTCTCAACTTTAACAGCAATTTGGCCAACTTCCTCCGCTTTATCAAAATGTTTCAAAAGCTCTGGATGAATTTCCTGGCATTCAAGAAATTTCGTGATTCTTTCAAAGGACACTGCGGTTTCGATTAAAGCAGTGATAACAGATGGAATCGTGTAGATTGGCTCAGACAGGAGATCAAAAAGTGCAAGAGCTGGAAAAACAATCTCCGGAGTCAATGGTTTGTCAAAGAATACAGCAAAAACAGTGAAAGTCGAGCAGCTAACCAAAAATGGGACACAGTTCCAAAGAAATGTAATGACAGCCATATAGACGCTTATTCTCTTCAAATTAGCCAGCTCCAAGTCGTTTCTCACATGTGCCAGTTTCTCTAACATAACTTTTTCAATTGCATAAAGCTTGATACTCTTAATACTAGTGAGTAGTTCCGAAGTAGTTTGTGTCCTTGCATCTTTGTACTTCATCTGAGACTTGAACAAGTTCCTAACTCTCTTGGACAAAAGTGTGTTGATAGGGATCATGATCGCCATAGTCACAATTCCTGCCAAAGTTGCACCTCCCAGAAGGTTGTACAGTGATAGTAGACATAAAACAAGTTTGATAGGAGCAGAAACCAGCATTTGGAATTGATTTGCGAGATCTTGAACTCTATTAACATCCACTGACATGATATTAACAATGTCACCGGTGGTGCGTTCTTTTTTAGATTCAGGCGACAGCTTCAACGCCTTATGGTAGATCAAGGACATCAGAGAAGACTTTGTGCCCATAGCTGCTTCGTAGATAGAAATGAAGAACTTATTATATAGGGATGTTTCCAAAATGGATACCGTGAACAGACCGAAAGCGATCAAGAACCCAACAATTATCGGTTGACTTTCATCACCAAAGAACTTAATGAGAAGCCTCAGAAGTTGTGGTGAAACAAAAGACAGAATATCATTTAACAGTTCAAAGAAGACAGCTGTGGCGACGGTCCACCCAAATACTCTTACGAGGGCAAATAAAAGAGATTTATTCGTCTGCGAGTCCCATACAAGCTTTAGAGCCGTGTAACTCTTTGTAGGGTCAAGTGATGCCGGTGGATTCGGAATATCATCCTCACTAAGCCTCTTGTTCTTATATCCTTTGCTGATCAATTCATTCATCCATGCAAAGGTGAGTTTTGAAAGAGCATTGGCCCGAACGGTATCATCCTCCAAGTAGAATTTCACAACTTCATGAACAGGTGTATATGCAGCAGTGGAAGCGATGAAGATATTGAGGGCATTCAGTCCGCCAATGTATAGCCTTATGTCCCCATCTATCACCGGATAGTCTGTAAATAACGTCTGAAGCAAACACAAAAAGTTGATAATGATCTCAAAAAGAAAGTAAAATAGTGGTGAACCTAGAGTAACAGGACTCTTGAAGTGCTCCAATAAAGCCAATGGTAAAGCGATAAGAGCAATAGTCATGCCATTGATGAATAAAGCCTGGTTATTCGATGAGAGCAAAATGACTGATTGAATGAAGATAGAACTAAGTCTCCAGATAGCACATTTTCCGAGCTTACTCACACGTACTTCGGCAAAAGATTTCTCTCTTATGAGATGAATCAGTTGCCATGGGCCACATACCAGCAATATTAAAGAGTTCGCTAGAATCAGTGATTCAAAGACGCATGGATTCAAAGCATTCTCTCCGGGTATGAGCAATGAATCTCCGAATTGGCAACTTCCAAACATAATTCCTTTGTAATGCAGTATTCGTTCAGTGAAGATCATTATGCGAGTACCAGTAGTTGTGCTTAAAGAGCCTTTTGATATCACCTAGCTACCTTTTATAGAAACCAGGTTTTAGATGTATGACGGTTTTAGGTGAATTTCTCGGAGATGGTTAACATTGTAAAACAAACACCCCAACACCATTGATCATAATATATGAAACATTAGGAACTGAATATTTTGAAAATGGTTGTATAGTGTAGTGGTTATCACTTTCGGTTTTGATCCGAACAACCCCGGTTCGAATCCGGGTACGACCTTTTTTTGGAAGATCTTTTACCTACTTGGTAGGGACAGCATTTTTTATTATGCTGATAAAAAGATTACGATCAATTCACCAATTATAATTAAAAGGTCATCTCGAAGAGCCATGTGACTATTCATTAATTAAAATATAGTAATGATGGTGATAATGATTGAAATACCATTAGATCTCATTGCAGAACGGGGATTCCTTTCGTGTAGGGCTTTTCGATTTTCCATCAATGGGGTGATAGCTTAATCTGTAATTGACAGCTCTAACTTTTTTCATGATCTGAAGATACAGTTGTCAATCTGAACTATATTTCACCTGAAGGCCGTACAAACAGCAAGTCATTTATAATATGGTCAAGTTATTCACAGTATACATAGAAAAAGAATCGAGATCGTTGTACTCGACATTGATGAACCAAAATCAAGTTGCGTAGAAGAATGAAAAAAATCTGGCATCACATAGCCGCCTCAAAGAACTGTTCTAGAGGACTCATTGAAAGGATTGGTACCAGTTTCAGCAGTTATCACAGAAGTAGTTGTAGTGGTTTTGGATAAATTGATTTCACCTTCACCGGAGGTGGAAGCAGGGTGTGCACGAGAAGTAGCACCAATCGTACTTTTTTTCTGTTTCTTCAGGTACCAGATAACGAAGAACGCAATACCAGTAACAGCGATTATTGGAATGATCACAGCTGGTGCGATTACCTTAGCCTTATTAGAGTCAGAAGATGAAGACGATCCTGATCCGTTGTCCGATGGGACCTTGGCTACTGTTGTAAGAGCATCCCCCTTTGAAGCAATAGCTCTAATAAGCGGTCCAGTCTTAACTCCAACATTGGTTGCATCGGTGCCAGAAGTGACAAGGGGAGTGATTGTAACCCACATGTAACCATTACCATCCCTGATGTAATCGCTTGTAATTGTCAATGGGAAATAGCCATCAGCGTTAGAAAGATACTTAGTGGTCATGAGCGTATCATCAGTGCCAGTTTGTGGGTACTTGATCAACTCAATCTTGACTTGGGTAACGTCATTACCTCCCCAATAAGTTGGGTCCCATGTCAACCAGTAAGTCTCACCGACGAGCATCTCAGTACCGTTCAAAGCGGAACAGAAGGGGTAACCTTGGGTATCAGAGGTTGGAACTCTGTCACCAAAGCATCTGAGAACAGGCGGAACATATGATGGAGTTGGATAGCTTGTATCTGTTGGTGTTGGTGAGGCGGAGACGGTTGTAGAGCCGTCGACAGTGGGAGTGATGAGGTATGGAATGCCTGATCCATCAAGAGATGCCCACACTGTTGGAGTTCCCACTGGTGAAGCAGAAATGGTGACACCGTCAATTACAGTGGGGGTAACCTTAATGAGGATTTTTTCACTTGTAGATGTCCATATATCATCAGACAATACCTTCTGGGAACGTTTGACGAGTGGTGCAGGAGTGATTTGAGCTTCTGGAAGGGCAGCAGCAGACACGAGAGTTGGAATCAATAAATGCGATAATTTCATTATCGTTGCTCTTTTATGATTGTAATATATATGTAGAAGAGAGAATTTTTCCCTTCCAAGACTGCCTGTATATATACGGGTGTTGTTACCTCACAATGCAAGTTGTGCACCGATAATTCCCAAATTTCGAAACACGCCTCGATACCTTATCTTTAGCACACCGAAAAGACCGATACCTGGTCCATTTCGGTCCTATTGTCTCCAGAAATATATACGACAATAAGATATCTATATATTAGTCATATATAATGGCTAAATAAGCTCCAGGATTTTAGGAAAAGTGCTAAACCTCCTTTTCACTCAAGAGACCTACCTCTGTGGTACTAACCGCTGCAGATAGAAAGCGGGTGCGCAAATTACAGTAAGCACCGCACAAAATTATCCAATGAAGAAAAATTCGCGCGATATCGGGTGAACAACAAAGAAATATAATTGCTCACCTCTCTTTTAATTGGTTTTGTATGAGCAATATCGGGGAGCTTGTAGATCCATTATACATATTTAGCTAATTTTTAAACATTCTTATCATCTCAGATTTCATAGTGAAAATGGGCGCCAGATTAGTTATCTCGTAAATACATCGAGGCTCAAGGAGTCAAAGGACCCTTAGAAAGTTTGACACATAACGCACCATCAATTCATGATAAAGAACTTTTTGAACATTTTTTTTGGATATATAGTGTACCTCAATATGGAATACCATTTGTAATCTTCTGGAACTTATCATAGCCAAGAGAGAAGATACTCTCATAACTCTCTCTTATCAATCCCTTCAATGCCTTAATACATTGCTTATCATCCCTGTCCAAGAAGAATCTGGCCTTTAAGTTTCTTATAGTCTTTTCACCTTTGAAGCATGGTAATCCACTAGCCAGCATACTTTCAACATTGCCAACAATCAATGAGTAATATGGTCTCACAGCAAGGAAGCCCTTGATGAATAACTCCTCAAACATTTTGAAACTCTCAGTATCCTTAGATCCACCCATCACACGAACCATCTCCTTAGTTAGCTTGAATGGACAGGCCTCAAACTTGACACCACCTGGAACAATATCGAAGCAGAAACCAAAGTCAATGTGAAGAATGTGACCACGATCATCGTACATGATATTACCATTGTGTCTATCCTTGAACTGGAGGAGATAAGAAATGATGGAGTAGGCGGCAAGAGACTTCACAAAGTTTTGAACAGCATCTTCATACTCTAAAATGCCATCTGGAAACTTAGACTTGAAGTAAGTATACAAGTCATTCACAGCTTCACGACCTAGCAAGTCACGAGAGATTGCATTTGGAAGAACATCAATCACTCCACATCCTGGTGCGGTAGCGATGACTCTGTTAGGGAAACAGTAAAGATCTAGACCTGCATTCTCCCACACGGATTTGAAGATTGAGATTAATTGCAAAGCTAGAACATCTTGGCGACAGTCATCACCGACTTTGAAAATAGCTGATTGCCACTTCTCAACTGTGATTAGCTGGCCATCAAGTTCCTCTTCCTTACGGATACGGAAAGTAGCCATGAATGGTGTCTTTGCATGAGATTGAAGGGGTTTACCACTTGTTCGGTTGATGTCAACAAGAACACCATCTGGATTAGACGGCAAGTAAACGTTCTCTGCGACAACAATTTTCTTCATTTCTTCATCAATCTTGATCTTCTTTTCAGCCTTTGTCTTCTTTAAATATGCTCTTAACTTGCCAGAAATGGATGTAACCTCCTCAAAGAAGCCAAACTCAGTCTTGTAGTACTTCATTGCGTCGTCATCATAAGATGCAATAATCTGATTGATCATATCATCGGCACGGAGATCTGCATTCTCGCTGTTTGCCAACAGGTTCCAAATCAGTTGATGAGAGAACTTTTGGCTAACTTTACCAGCTTCCACAATGAATCTTGCAATATAACCCATAGAGTCATGAAGCAAGCATTGAACGATCTGTGGAACATAGAAGAAAGTCAAGTTAATATCCTGGACCTCCAAAGCTCTCATATTATATTGAATAACATATGGATCAAATATATATGGCGGTTTGAATAGGTTGATGGACTCAGTTGGGTCGACTGGCTTGGCAAGTATCAAGTATCTGTACAGATCTGGAGACTGGAGGAAATAATTCACAGCTTTATAGTAAGGTAAAGCGATTGAAGGAGCAGATGATATCAAACTTAGCATGCTCTTCCCCAAAGAAGGAAATCTGTCCACCAAGCCAAAAGCCAATTCGGGGTTCAAAGAGTATGCTGACTTCAACAACGAGGAGCCAGCTTTCACAGCTTCACCCTTGAAATCAACAGGATCTAAAGGATTCAACCATATGATCATCTTGGAAATCTCATCGTGTAGAAAAACCAGAGCCAATTCTCTCTTGGCACTCATTTGAGCCTGATTGGCCACCGGAAGAGAAGATAATTGAAGTTTGTTAAAAACTTCAATCAAAAGGTTCAAGTCAGACTTGATCCTCAAATCGTTGTCTCCATAAGGATATTGCCTATTTTGAACAAACCAGGACAAAACAGCATCAAGAATAGCGTTAGTAAGACCAGAGCCCACACGGGGGTTTTTCCTTTTCTGCGCTTGCAGAACGTCAAAACCAAAATTGATCAACTCAAATCTCACTAATCTAGCGTGAGGATGTAAGCTAGCCGATTTTAATCGGGTCAATCCTAGGAATGCAATACGAGTGAAAATCCTTAAGAGATGCTCTGATTGGTGCATAGTACCTTGAAAATGTGAGATGAGGAACTTGATCACCTGCAAGTCAGTTTCAAAGCTCTCAGAGACCAACTGTGAGTAGTAATTGATCTTTTGCTTATCCGATGGGCTGTATGTCATTTTGAGAAACCCTTCATCAGTTAAATCAAACTTCTTGGAGAAGAGACCGACCTTGTCCTTGATAGATCTCTGCCAACCAATAACAATCTCAGACAACAAGAGATAAGCCTCATATTCACGACTTGAATCTTCTGCATGCACGGATTGGACATCGCTCATTAAACCTCTTTGAGCACGAATCAAGCTAGCCAATGGATCCCGACTGTCCTCAGTGAGGGCTGTCAGTCCAGATTCCTGTTTAGCTCTCCAGCCGTACTCAGACAGGAATCCAGCGATTGAACTAGCCTTACCCAAACTTTGAATGAAGACATTGGCGCTATTCAGATCACTCGGAAGAATAGACCCAGCCAGCTCGATAGCAAAACTGACCCCAAATTGAACCTCATTGACCTTGCCAGAGAAGCTCAACTCGGAGATATAAGATTGCAAGAGGGCCTTCATATCTTGATTACACTTATTCAATACAATCAGGCACCATTCTCTTGCCTTGGAGTGTAATTTCTCCAATGTAGAAAGCTTCCACTTAACGGAGTCAGAGACAGTGATCTTAGCTTTGGAGTGCTTTAGAGTAAACTCACGCCTTGGCTGATATTTACTTCTCTCTGAATCAACAACACTATCAAACAAGGCAGTTAACATATCAAGCAAGGTATACAAACTCAAGTGGTTACACAAACTAGATGGTAGCTTACTCAATAAAAGAGAAGCACACTGGAAGGCAGCATCCTGAAGATCATAGTTTCTGTGACAACACAGAATAAGGATCTTGGTCATTTCTGAAGCCACCTTATCTGATGTGAAACGTGGATTGCCTCCTTGGGATGTCAGTTTGATGTACTTCTGCACCACAGAGATAGCAATAGAACCGATAAACTTTTCGATGTTTGCCTTTGGGATGGAAGGATCAGAGAAGTAAAACAAGACGGAAGAGCAATCACCAATGTTCGAACGTAAAGTTTCCAAGAGCGAAGTTGCAGACAAAAACATCAACTTAGGGTGTGACAAAGTTCTAAGCTCAAGACTGTTTGAGTTAGACACACCACTGATGATGTGTTTCTGATCCTTAACGTTATGATTAGAGGATCCTCTTCTCAACACAGTGTTCAACTCAAATGAAGTTTCAGCACGAACTTTCTGTCTGTGAGAAGCCAATGGAGGAGAATTCAAAGCAATGACTTCAAGCTCACGGATATATTTCTGGGTCAATTCAGAAGATTCATTATAACCATGAACAACAATGTTGAACCAGAAGTTCTGAAGCAGAATAGTAGTTGAGTCGTCAACATCTTGAAGCTTCTTATGTTTTGGCAACAACTGAGCGATTGGTTGGATGAAATGTGATATCTGAATGGCAATTACCGATATTTCACCTTGAGATCTATGGTCAGTATTTTGAACATCACCGCGAGAAACCACATTATTCAACATCTCATTCAAATAGACAAAGTATAAAGGATGATCTGGCCTGTTCTCAAGTTGTTTCGAGATCTGAACTCTCGCATTGAGCACAGCACGGTGGAACTTAGAGTCATCTTGAACTCTGACGATTGCATTATCGAACAGTTTCATCAATGATAAGAACTCCTTCTCAGATAAGGATGTTGCTATTTCAGATAGACCATCCAAGAGTTGGAAATCCAAAGTAGTTGCATTATACTGGAACTTCTGAGCTAGAACAGTAACAGTAAGCACCAATATAGCCTCCTCATCATAGGTCTTGGTGATTTCAATTACAGATGAGATGGCATTCTTGAAGATATGTGCATCTTCAATCACTCCCGCTGTATGAGAGTTCCGAGATTCAGTCTGTCTCAAAGAGTTGACGGTGCTAGAACGAGTAGGCCTTGTCATGTTGTTGAAAGTGTTCGTGGTGGATCTGATCTTCAACTCGCGCAAGGCGGTAGCTGGTGCTGAGAAGTTGTTAGAAACTAATAAGTTCACCAATGAATACACTGCAGTGATAATAGAATCCTGGTTTAATGGCTTCAATCCCAAAGCAAGACTTCTTGAGATTCTCTTGATGAATGAAGAATTGGCGTCGGCGGAAATCTTGGAGATGAGCAATGGGAAGATATGAATCATTTCACCGCTAATGTTCTTTTTATCCTTATATGTCAACAAAGATCCCACAGAAATAATAGCAGGACAAATGTAAAAATCGACAAATTCAGTTGGATGGACCAAAGAGGATGTGACTAGGTTGGAAAGCTCATCCTTAGTGACAACATCAACGATCAAACCGGCTGCCAAAATTTCAAGGGCAAGACTCTTTGTCTTAAGGGCCAGATTAACACGCTCCGGAGTGGATAAATTTATGTAAGGAGACCCATTATCCAACTCATCGATCTGCGAAGTAGCTCTGTTTGACATTTTCTGAACAAGGGCCAAATTCAAGGAAATTGCAGACTTCACCTTTCCTAGCTTGGAAGTAGGACCAGGATCATCATCATAATCCTTAGAAGTGACCAATAACAAATATTCAGATAAACTGAGTCCTTCAGCTTCATTTGGTGAGATGATAGAATCATCCTTGATGGCAGTGAAGAGAACATGAGAGAACATCGTCTGAACGAGCTTAGTGAAGAGCAAAGCACTGAACTCATCACCAGAGGCTTGATATGCCAACAAGTATGTGAAATCGTGCTCATCTTCCAGAGATCTCTGAGTGGCAGTCTCAATAGAGTCCAAAAAATCGGAATTGAACAATGAAATGATATCATCGATGATGTGTGAGTTGAACAAAAATCTAGCCTCGTTCAAAGACTTGAGGAACCCGATAAGACTGAAGTAAGAGGATAGAGATTTCACCTCTGGGGTTCTAAATTGATCCAAATACTGCTTGAACAAGAATTCAGCCTTAACACCCAATGTCGTATATTTTTCACCTAATATCACGATGGAATCGGTTAATGTCTTTGTCAAGTAGTCCCATGGGGAAGGACTTAATTGCAAGCTCAAATGACTCTTGAATTTTTGAGATGTAGACTCCAAGAAGTAAGGGGAGAGCACTGAAAGCAAATCAGTGGCTTGAGCTTCGGTCTTGACATATGGACACGCTTGTGCCAAAGCAAAAATAATCTCTAGCTCCTTATGGGTGATTGGAACATTGGAAATGTCATCATGGGCAACAGTGTTTGCCAACTTGAGGATATCACCGGAGAGCTGCAGGTTATGCAATTTTGATGTCTCATTTAGGGTGCCGTTGGCCTTGGTTGTGTCCGCTTGTGACGCCAACGACAGGGCGGCCAACTTGTTAAGAGCGCTAGAGCGGATGGAACCTCTCTGAACGCTATCAGAATGCTGTTAGTAGGTCTTAATATGGTGCTAGGGTCACAGCACTCACCCAAAGAAGTCCATTGCTTTTGAATTTTGCGGTTTCTGTCGTTTTATTTGTGTCTTGCAGCCATAACACAATAACAACAACGAAGTCGATCGAGATACCACTGAAATGGATATTCGCGAATCTAATCAACCAACTGGGGCTACACGCTATAGTGAAGCCTTAGCTCCTCGATTAAAGAGACTTTATAAACCTGACCCAAATTTCTTCCTAGAAAAGGACATGCACTCTCTCTAGAGACTAAAATGTACACAAGAAACATTAAAACCAACAAAAAAAACACTGACCATAACAAAATGCAAACAAGCTCATAACACTTTTACTATAACAAAACCTTCCCCATAGTGAACACCTCTTGGAGCAATCTAGGAGTAGGTCTCAATAAGAGTGTCACGCAAGTTACCAGAGATAGAGTCTGGTTGGGCATCTTGGAGTCTGAAGATGCTCTCAATGACACTAAGCTCTGGAGCAGTTGTGTCCAAACCTGCAACGGCCAACCAATCGTTGACGACGACACCGGCACCAACGACAGAGGAACCACGATTCACTGTACCAGCGACCAATGGGACCTGAAGCAAAGAAGAAAGTTCCTCTTGGTCAGCAATGGATGTCTGTGGGTGGACAATACCACCTTGGTTGGACAAAGCACAGTAGGAACCGACAAGGACGTTACCGGCAATCGTTTGTCTAAACACTTCAACGTCAAGGACATCTGCAATCAATTCTTCGGTCTCACGTTCAATATCTGGGTGGACGAGAGCAACGTAGTCATTGCAACAAATAACGTTACCCAAGGCCGACAATCTTTCCTCAACTCTTTGGATTTTGACAGTGTCAGGAAGGGAGTTTCTCAAATGCATGAGTTCCTGGTCTGTGGTTTGTGTTGGAACAAGCAACCCTCTTCTGTTTCCAGCGGTCATTCTACCGACGATACGGGTTCCAGCGATAGTTGTGTGAGCAATTGGGATCACATCACCAAGTTCAGCTTCAAAAGCTGAGTAAAAATTCTCGGAGCCACCGACTGCAACAAGACAGTAGGAGTTGGTGAGCTTGGAGAAGACACCGACTTCGTTAGAGTTCTCAAATTGGGTTCTGGTGGCCATGATATTGGAAATAAAGCTATGAGCTTTCAATTTCTAATGAGAAAAGTTCTTTAGTTTGAATTTTTTTTTGGTATACGCGGCGGCGCACACTGGCTCTGACGAAGAGCTGAAAAATTTCAGCTGGTCTAGGCACGCAAAGGGGAGCCCCTAATCGCCGGGTAACCTTTATTGATTATGTCACATATTATGTAATTGTATTATGCTCACATAGTTGGAGCGTAGTGGGCTGCACATGTTAATATATGCCATACATGGGAGATCGGTGAGATGTTCAAAGCTCTATATAGTTTATACCACATTTGAAAGGTGTTTATCCATTATATTTCTCATCATATCCTCCACTAGCACTTCAGAATACTAGAAGAGCAAACTTGGGGCCAAAGTTTTGACACAAACCTGATAGAGAATTCGGGAGCAAAGGAATCCTGGGGGAAGTGCATATGAGTGGGGCCACTGGAGATGGTGATCACCAGAAATTGACTATTGGTTGATGTTAGTATTGCATTGTTGTTCTATGTGCAAAGCTCAACGGTATTGGATCTCTTTGTTACTGCACCAGGTGTCCAGTGTAGGTCGCTGCCCTTTGGTAGAATATTCTAGCACCTCCCTGTTCCTTCGATTTCTTTGTAGCTCCCTCTGGTGCTTTACAACGCAGGATCTTTCCCTGAGCAGAAATATGGTAACTGCACGCGCTGGTGGACCCAGATTTTTCTCGAACTTTCTGGTGGGTCCACGAACGGCAATAATGGCCCACAAAAGGATGGACATATAAAAAGGGGGAACATCATTGTATCTATCACAATTCTTCTTATTTTATCATTCGAAACATACACAAACTAAACACAATGGACGAAACTCAATACACAGACCGTGCACTTGCAGTTATCACAAGAGCTCAACAATTGGCCGAGGAGCATCAACACTCGCAGCTCCTCCCTTTGCATCTACTCGCAGCTTTCTGTGAGAGACCAGAGGATGGCTCTACAAGTTATATTCAAACGCTAATGGAGAAGGGCCGTTTCGACTATCAGCTGTTTGAGAGAACGGTGAACAAGGCATTAGTTAGAACACCATCGCAGAATCCTGCCCCTCAACAGATCAACCCTAGCTATGCCCTTGGCGAAGTGTTGAAAAAATGCTCAAAGATCAAACAGTCACAAAAGGATTCCTTCATTGCGCAGGACCATATTCTTCTCGCATTACTCGAAGATAGCTCAATTCAGGCTCTCCTGAAAGAGGCTGGTGTTACTGTTGAAGGTTTGAAGCAACAAGCCCTATCTCTTAGAGGAAACCAGAGAATTGATTCCAGAGGCGCTGATACCAGCCAAGAATTGGAATACTTAACCAAATATGCTATTGATATGACTGAACAGGCAAGACAAGGTAAGCTTGATCCTGTGATCGGGAGAGAAGAAGAGATCAGATCTACAATCAGGGTTTTAGCAAGAAGAATCAAGTCCAACCCATGTTTGATCGGTGAGCCAGGTATTGGTAAAACTGCTATAATTGAAGGTGTTGCGCAGAGAATATTGGAGAATGACGTTCCTACGATCTTACAAGGTTGTCGTTTGTTCTCTTTGGATCTCGCAGCTTTGACTGCCGGTGCCAAATACAAGGGTGACTTCGAAGAGAGATTGAAAGGTGTCTTGAAAGAAATTGAACAATCCAAGATCTTGATCATCTTGTTTATCGATGAGATCCATATGTTGATGGGTAACGGTAAGGACGATGCTGCTAACATCTTGAAGCCTGCATTGTCCAGAGGAAACTTGAAAGTCATTGGTGCCACTACTAATAACGAGTACAGATCCATTGTTGAGAAAGACGGTGCCTTCGAAAGAAGATTCCAAAAAATTGATGTCAAAGAACCAACTGTCAGAGAAGCTGTTGCTATCTTGAGAGGATTGCAACCAAAGTATGAGATCCATCATGGTGTCAGAATCTTGGACTCTGCTCTCGTCAGCGCTGCGCAATTGGCCAAGCGTTACTTGCCATACAGAAGATTACCAGATTCTGCTATTGATTTGGTTGATATCTCTTGTGCTGGTGTCGCTGTTGCTCGTGATTCCAAGCCAGAGGAGTTGGATTCCAAGGAGCGTCAATTGCAATTGATCCAAGTTGAGATTAAGGCTTTGGAAAGAGATCAAGAGACCGATCCTACGACCAAGGAGAGATTATCTCAGGCAAAACAGAAGGAGGCTTCTTTGGAAGAAGAATTGCAACCATTGAGAGCCAAGTATGATGAGGAACGTGCTGGTCATGAGAAGCTCACAGCCGCTAAGAGAAAGTTAGATGAATTGGAGACCAAGGCTGTTGATGCAGAGCGTCGTCATGATACCGCTACTGCTGCTGATTTGAGATACTTTGCCATTCCGGAACTTCAGAAGAGAATTGAAGAGTTGGAGGATGAAGTTGCTCGTGAAGAAACTATGTCTGGTTCTGGTGCCATGATCCAAAACGTTGTTAACTCGGATACTATTGCTGAGACTGCTGCTAGACTAACTGGTATTCCTGTGAGTAAGTTAACCGAATCTGAAAATACCAAGTTGATCCATATGGAGAGAGTTTTGTCAAAGGACGTCGTTGGCCAAAGTGAAGCTGTCAAGGCTGTTTCTAATGCCATCAGATTGTCTAGATCAGGTTTGGCAAACCCAAAACAACCAGCGTCATTCTTGTTCCTCGGTTTGTCAGGTTCTGGTAAGACTGAGTTGGCCAAGAAGCTTGCTGGATTCTTGTTCAATGATGAGAATGCTATGATAAGAATTGATTGTTCTGAGTTGATGGAGAAGCACTCTGTTTCCAAGTTGTTGGGTACCACTGCTGGTTACATTGGTTACGAGGAAGGTGGTCTATTGACTAACCAATTGGCCAGAAAGCCTTACTCGGTTGTTCTCTTTGATGAGGTTGAGAAGGCTGCTCCAGAAGTTTTAACTGTCATGTTGCAACTTTTGGATGATGGTAGAATAACCTCCGGTCAGGGTAAGACTATCGATGCTTCCAATGCTATCATCATTATGACGTCCAACTTAGGTTCCCAGTACATTGTCTCTCAATCTACAGCTAAGATCTCTGATGAGACAAAGGCTTTGGTCATGGGAACTGTTCGTGGCCATTTTAGACCAGAGTTCATTAACAGAATCTCATCAATTGTGGTGTTCAATAAGTTGTCAAGAAAGGCCATTCATAAGATTGTTTCCATTCGTGTCAGGGAGATTGAGAACCGCTTCGCTGATAATGACAAGTACTACAAACTTGATATCTCTGACGATGCTGTTGACTACTTGGCAAAGAATGGATACACAGAAGATCTTGGTGCTAGACCATTAAACCACTTGATTGAGCGCGAGATCTTGAACAAGATGGCAGTGTTAGTGTTGAAGGGACAGGTCAAGGATAAGGAAACTGTCAAAGTTGTTCTCAAGAATGATCATTTGGAAGTTCTTCCTAACCATGAGGCTGCTGCTAATGATGATATGGATATTGACGTGGAAGGTTGGTCAGATATCTCTGAGGATGAAGACGATGACGTGCCAGCTGACGAACCACTTGATTAAAGATAATGATTTTGATTTATGATGATTTTTTTTAATTCTACATTGATTGTTTATGAAAGCACATTGTATTGGCACTGTTGGATCCTGCAAAGAGAAGAATTGGTCTTCTTAATCGTCATCATTTGAACACGTATTGTTCCAATAACTTCTTATTAACCAGAAGAAAGTTGCGTTGTTCACGGTTCTGTTCCTCAAGCAGTAGCTGGTATTTGTTTTTGTAGTACTCCTTTCTTTTGTACATGCTCTTTAATTCGTCTGCTGGATTGGCCTCGTCATCTGAGTTGTATGGAGAGCCGATTGGACTCTTATGTACACCCGACTCCAGAACGCCCATCTTCTCTTCCAAGACAATTTTGTCACGTTGGATCTTTTCCAATCTGTCCTGGATCTCACTCAACTTCTTGCCCAAATCCTTATTTTTAGCAATAGCATCTGAACGCTCCTTTTGAGCAACTTCGAGCTTCTGTTTGAACTCAGCGGTTTTAGTCTTATAAATATCTCTCTCAGTTCTAATGACTGCAATCCCAGCATCTTTGACGTTAACGTGGTCTTTGTTATGATACTTAGGATTTTGAACTTCTATACCATTCTCAGACCTCTCCTGGTCGTTTTCGTCTCTCTTTTTAGACTCATCTGGCAACACTACATTCTCAATACGGCCACCTTCCAACTTTCTGATCTTTTCCTGCAATTTCCTTAGATCAGAACCATGGTTATCCTTACTCTGCTTGTAAATATCTTTCAATTTCAAATATTTGCGTTCCAACTCAGAGTAGTTTGTCCGAAGAGTTGAGTATTTGCGTAATAGCTCATCGTGAACAAGTTTTGGTACTGTTTCACTTTCATCGAACGGACGTGGGCCCCCAAAAGGTGTGCTAATCTGCGGTGGCCCATTCATGGGTGTCCCCATAGAGTTAGGACTACCCATGGTGTGACCGGCAGTGCCCGATGGTCCCATTGATACACTTGCTGGTGGAACATTCATGGCTAGCGGAGAGCCTGTTTCACCATTGCCTTCTTGATCATCGTAGAAACCTGATTGAAGTTTAACCTCCGAGACCATAGGCAGCAGTGGACCTCCCTGAGGGACTGATTGCGATCCAGGTGGTCTTCCTGGACCACCATGTCCCATACCTATCTGTTCATCTTGAGGCAATGGGCCTTGAGAGTAGTCGTTGTATTGATAGCCATACTGGGGTGGTTGTTGGAAGTTGGGCAGGTATTCTACTCCGTTTTGGTATGCTCGATTCCATCCATTCTGGTCGTACTGTCCGTACGGATCTTGTGACAGACCTTGGTTATAATTTTGGTCGTGGTAGCTTGAATAGCCGCCGTTATTGTCGTGGTGGTTGTTGTTCAACTTCCCGCCATTGTTCTTCTTGAACCCTCCACGAGACGAGCTGTACATACCGTTAGTACTTGGTAATTTTAAACACAACAGAGCAGCCCTACAAGTTCCCGCCGCGTTTCTTCCCTCGTGGTGGCGCCATTTGATATCTACTCTTTGTGCCTAGAGAGCGCTGGATTTTTTTAGTTCATGATGTCTCATCTATCTGTGGGCAAGACCAACAATAGGACAAGATAAAAACGCTAAACAAGTGATAAATTTCAGTTTGAAGGTTCATTTGAATACTGATCATGTCATTATACACTGCTTACACTTTTCTAATATAACAGCCAAAGGTACATTAATGGTATTAACGGATGATCTTCAACAAAGGATCTTGTATATTCTATAGTACAACGGAGAGCTACTGATTCTCTCATTCTCATAAATGATCTCCTGTTTCAGGAGATCAATATCAAAGTGCTTTCTACCTGTGTCAATATCCATATCTTCAGGCCTTATCCACCAATACCAGTTCTTCTTCCAGACCTTATGGCCAATATAGAAGACAACGACAATGCAGAGCGAAAGGAACACCTCGAAGAACGATGTAGCATCTGCTTGTGCACTTGGAAACAGAGCAACCCAGAATTGTCCCATGATAACGACGAAGTTCGCTATAAGACCATATATGGACCCCCAAATACCAAGCGGTGCCACGTAGGAAAGTTCAGCGGTAGATCGTCCTTGTACAAAGAGAGCTTGTCTGAATCTGATATGAGAAAGACAAATCGCTATCCATGCGAAGATTGTAGATAAAGAAGTTAGCGCAGAGAGCCATGTGAAGATCTCATCTTCCTTGTCGCTCGCAGCACAAAAGGCTATCAATCCAAATATAAAAGTGATTAAGTTGGCCACGAGAGGTCTTCCTGTTCTATCAACGTAAGCCACAATAGATGGCGCGTGTCCAATATCCCCCATCGAAGCCAGCACGCGCGATGTGGCATACACAGAGGTGTTTGCAACAGATAAAAGCGCAAACAAGATCACAACGTTCATCACTGATGGGAGACCATGTATCCCTGCGTTCCGTATGGCAATAACGAACGGCGAGATGGATGCCAAAGAGGAGCCATTCCATAGACTTGGATCGTCATAAGGCACTAAGCACCCTATAAGGATCAATGTGACAATATATGACAGTGTTATAAGCCAGAACGTACGCTTGGCAGCGGTTGGAATGGCATTGCGCGGGTCCTCTGTCTCTGCAGCAGTCATGGAGATGATCTCGACACCCGCAAAGGAGAACGCAGCAGTCACAAACACGGAACAGACACCTTTGAAGCCATTTGCGAACGCGCCAGGATCATGCCAGTATCTACCACCAATGTATCCACCTTGCGGTCCACCTCCACAAATAAGGACAATACCCAAGATGAAGAATCCAGCAATGGCCAACAACTTGATAGCAGCCAACATCACTTCAGATTCAGCATAGTGCTTCACATGCAGCATGTTGAGTATAAAAATGAATACATAAAAGACAACGACCCAAACGTCAGCGTTGATATCATCTCGCCAAAAGCGAATCGTAATAGCAGCACCAACCAACATCAAAGGCAATGCCACCATCCATTGAAACATATATGTCCAAGCAATGGCGAACCCTAATGAAGGGTCCAAGAATCTTGTGGAATGTGTTAAGAATCCGCCAGTAACAGGGAAAGTTACAGACAACTCTGTTAATGCTACCAGTGTGACAAATATTAGAGTAGCGACTGTACACCATCCAATGACTAATGCTGCCGGACCACCAGTGTTTAAGGCAGCACCAGAATTAACAAAAAGACCGGCACCAATAGTACCACCAATCATAAACATCGCCAGATGGCGGGGCAGCAACCGTTGCTTTAACTGCGTCCTTGAGGAGTTTATAGCGGCCTTCTGGATATCTGTGAGCTCCTTCTCATCATCCAGGATGATTTCACTTCTATGAACAAACACATTGGAGCCAGCATGGGGATCTTGTTGTTGTGCTGGTTTGAAAGAGTCTTTGAATCTGTTCCATCGGGTACTGCTCTGTGCCGTCAAGTCGTGCGGTGAGGCAAACGGGCTATCCATCCTGTATGGAGTATCACTATACGATTCGTCCGATATCTCGGTTTTAGGTTCAAATGGTAGCTCCTTCGTGTTAGTTTTGGGTTTTGGGTTTTGGGTTTCGAGGGAGCACTTCCCCCAAACGGCTTTTTCTAGGTACATTCCTGGTGATAAGCTTCGACAACCAACGGCTTTTTAAGGCATTGTGCATGAAATGGTATTGGCGATTGGAAACTCAGAAGACAGAAGTGCTAGAGACTACAGAATGTCTAAATATCTACTGGAGTGATTTATTTAAAATTAAATCTATACTATAAAATGAAACGGAAGTTAACGTCTCTGTCATCCTTGGCTTTGATTGTGAGGTCCTGTCCTTCTGCCTCTCTTTTCTTGTTGACCCTTCCATAGTTGAACATCACCCATGCAACAAGGGGAATAGCTGCACAGGATAGACCCAGGCCAATCTTGAATCCCTTGTGGAATGTGCCCTTGTACACTTGTCCAATAAGCACACCTGATAAGGAGCCAGAACCTGTAATCATTCCGCCCATAGTTGCACGTTTGTAGTGACCAGCGTTGTTGTTATTGGCCCACAAGATGCTCAAGGCAGAACATACGTACATACCAACACCTATGAACATACATCCGACATAGCGTGGCCCGGGTGGTGTTGTTGTTATAAGAATGATATATCCTATGACCTCGAAGATGGCACCTCCAATAAGAAACCCACCACGATGCTTCCACTTGTCAGAGAAGAACCCAACACCGACAAAAGAGAAGAATGCAACTGCGTAGATAGGTATTGTCAGCAGCTGGGTCTCATATTTATCATATCCCATCGCCTTGATGATAGATGGAAGGAAAGTGGATATACCAAAAAGGGTATAATCGACACAGAACTCATAGCAACAGATGATGATGTTATTGATATCCTTAAATGCTCTAATAACTTCACCCCAGGTGAATTTCTCGTCATAAAAGAAATCAGGGTACGTCTCTAGCCTTATTCTCAACACATGTCTCTCTTCCTCTGTTAACCACCACACGCTGGTCAGTTCATTCGGAAGAAGGACAACCAGTATCGGACAAGCACATATCGTCAAAGCACCCTCTATTGCAAATAACCATCTCCATCCATCCCACCCTTGGATTCTGATCAGCCCATACGCCAGTAAGCCGCCAAATGCGCCTGCTAATGCGCTAGCACTGTACACCGAAGAGCATCTCTTAGCCATCTCACTTTTGGTGTACACCATGCCCAAATACACATTGATGATAGGAATGATACCTGACTCGGCCAATCCCAACAGTATACGACATGCCAGAAGTGATCCGTAGCTCTGAACGAACGATGTGCACAGGCTGATAACACCAAAGAAGAACACTAACACAGTCAAGAGCTTCTTACATCCGACATATTTCAACAAAAGGGCAAATGGCACCTCAAATACCACATATGTTACAAAGAGTAAACTCACAATGTTACCGTACTGCTTTTCGGTGAGTCCTAAATCGCTTGACATACCGGCAGCATTGGCATTACCAATATTGGACTTGTCTAAATTGGAGTAGAGATAACAGAGTGCAATGCATGGCAAGACGATGAGGTCAAACTTTCGGAGAACTCTCTTTTCTATGGCATGGAATCTTTGGCTCTCCTTGGTGAGAGATTCTGCATCAAATTCATCCAGTATGCCCATATCTGGTTCTTTCGTAGACACATTCCCCATCTTTGCAGATTTTATGTTGACTAGGCATCATTGGTGATGGAAAACTTTTGTTTTTACTACAACACCTGATTGTAACCACAGCACCGTCCAGCGAAGAAGCATGAGTCATCAGTCGATCTTTTCGGGAAACAAGCGAATAGGTCGTTTAAAAAGGCGTAAGGGTGCGACGAAGAGCCCATGAGCTCCTGGTATGTTATGATTTGCCTTCTGAGATACGAGGACCGACTGGTGGTGGTCTCTCGTTTAGGGCAACTGTTCGATCATGCTAGGTCATCCACATTAACTAAAACTCTATTTGGACGTCATCTATGATGGTTGATCATCTGCCAATTTTCAATATAGGATATAACTCAATGCACCAAGGTTTTTGCTTCTACTCTGCAAATCTAGATATTTAGAGACATATAAATCTCTGCTGAATAGGACACTCATATCCCGCGACTCATCCTTCGGCTTCACAGATGTCTTCAGCCACACAAAACGAAGGTCCATGATTTTAGGGACTGGTCAAATCATTTGTGTCGAAGAGCATCAAGACGCATCTCTTTGACTGTGTGTCGGTGGTGACCTATATATGTATACTAAGGGTTTTTTTGTCTTCTTCCGAGGGTTTCCTATCCCAGAATACTGTGCTTCAAACTGTCCTACAGGCTGAAAGCCTCTAGCCTTCTTTTCTCATAAGTTTCTTTACGGTATTCTACTTTTGATAGCTATCTGTGACTCCCAGATAGGTGGATGAGCGATGCCTATAGCGTAGAGAATTTACCGACAGGTAACACTTGTCTGCTTTTATGAATCTTTTCTTAATTCCCTCCAGATTCGGGAGAAGAGGAGAGATGGAGACCCTGAAAACCACACACTAATTGGTTTCCACACTTGAAGGTTCAAACTTTCCAAGATTCAATGAAACTTATGCACATTCGAAGACCATTATTTTCACTTTCTCAGTGGTATGGGCCTTAGATGTAAAGGACGGTAGTCAAAAGGTTCGCATATAACCGATTGCTACAAGGGCAAGATGTATTTTGATTTTATTACACAGAAAAATGGCATTAGAGATGTACCAAATTAGGCCTTAGATAATTATGCGTTGCTAGAACTTGGTATCGCCTTGAAGACGAGGCATTACCAATGTTTTATGCTCTGAAACAAAGAGTATTAGTTAATCTGTGAAGGAATTCAAATATGGACTATAAATCCATAATAATCAAAACTCAGATAGAAGCCTGGAGATGAAAAGGGGGGTATCGAATGTAGTCGTGAGAAATCGAAAAGAAGAAAAAACTTGCGCGTGCAATTTCAAATGAAAATGGTATTGATGAAGAGAGCAACAAGCGTAATCAACCCACTGAGGTGCGTCATTGAACCCAAGCCTTCAAGAATAGTCACTGCTGAGGATGAAGATGACAAAGATGATGACGCAGATGATAATGAGGTCACATATGTGGTGGAAGGTGACTTGGATGGAGTACCTATGATACCAGAATTTTCGGTACCAGAACCAGAAGAGCTTGCTACGTTGCGATTTGTTGTAACATGAGTGGAAGTTGTGGTTTCGTTCACGTGTTCCACTGCTGTCTCAGAAGGTCTTAGTTGCTTTCTTGAAGTGATGTCAATACTAGAATATGTCTTAATAGTAGTTGTAAGTGTAACGGTTGAGTCCTTTTGTGTTATGGTGGTAACAGTAACGTAGCCCAAATGAGATGGGTTCACACTGTTTCCTTTTGGTTCATCTGAGTTACTGTCGATCGAAATAGTAGATAATTTTAGTGAGGAACCATTACTGGAAATATGGACATTACCGGGTGGTGCAGTCGAAGACGGTGATAGTACAATGGCTATTGTTGAATGTGGATTCAATATAGTTGTTGTCACAGAAGAAGATGGAGGAACATATGGTGAAGAAATCTTTGCAGTGGAGAGTTCAGAATTCGATGACATGGATGAAGAGCCTTCCAATGAACTAGAAATCACAATCCCAGACGGGGAAGAAATGATCGTGCTCGAAGAGGTTGATACAATCAATGAGTTTACGGTATCTGGAGTTGGTTGTGTAAACACAGCTGAAATTGTTGAGTGAAGAGACAGCGTGTTTGAGCTATTCCAGTATCCGCTTGAGAATTGGTATACAGGGGATCTGGTGAAGATAGTGATAGATGTAGCCTCAGAAGACAAGGCTAATCCAGGCGAGGAAGATGATATGGCAGAAGAAGAGCTGGCCATAATAGACGAAGATCTTCCAGAAGAGACCAAGCAAGACGGCTCAGAACAGCTAGAAGGCTTAGCAGAAGAAATCTCGGTAATCGAAGACTCAATGGTCGAAGTTATCTTAATAGAGGAGATTTCAGCTGATGACGAACACTCTATAGAGGATGATGCCTCAGTACTGGAAGATTTCTCAATAGAGGATTTGATCTCACTGGAGATCGTCAGCTCAGAAAAGGAGGAAATCTCACTAGATAAAGTGGTGTCAGAGTGTACAGTTGACCCAATAGAGGAAATAACTCCAGAGGAGGAAGAAGTCACACTAGAAGAGGGCTTGACAGAGGATGAAGACGATAATTCAGTGTGAATGGATATTTCACTGGAGTTGGGGATTTCATTTGAGGAAGTAGATTCGATGAAAGAAACATCACTAGAGAACAAAGATCTGGTCGAAGAGGACTGAATTGAGAAGGAAGATGTCATAGAAGAGGTGATAGAAGATTTGATAGAAGCTGTGATAGAATATGACAATTCAGTAGAAGGTATTTCACTTATGGTCGATGATCCCTTACCAGACGAACTCAACTCAGCAGGAGAAGAAGAAGCCTCAACTGACGAGGTCAGCTCTGTGTAAAAAGTGCTTCTGATGGATTGAACAGAGGAGGAAGGATTGTTAACGGAAGAAGTCTTGATAGAATATGCCGATCCACTGAATGAAGATATGAAACAAGAAGAGCTCTCAGTTGATGAGAACCCTTCAGGCGGTACAAAAGTCTTAAAGGAGAGTGTCGAGCAAGCAGTTGTCTTTGGAAGTGAAGCATGTGAAGTGGACGAACAATTCTTAGAATTCTTGTGCACTGAGGTCTGTGGATTGGAGTTGGTTGAACAAGAAGTCGTCTTCTTTGTCACCTCTGAGGACCAGCTTGTAGTGAGAGAAGAAGCTGCACATAATGAAGAATTAGGCATTTCAACAATCTCAGTAACAGTTGAGTCAGAGCCAGTAATGAACTTTGTAGATTCAGTACATTGAGACCGTGTCTTAGTAGTGGTCACAGTCACAGGCTTGGAGTTCCCGCTTCCAACACCAACAGCACACCCTCTCACAGGGGAAAGAGTGGTAGTATGAGAATCAAAGTCAAAGCCACCGCCCGAGCAGCGAACACTGAGGGTACTCTTGACAGTATATTCTCTATATAAGGTGTCAATCTTATCACTGAAGGTAGAAAACCAGAAGCGAGAGTCTGAGCCAATAGTTCCGAAGTTGACAGTTATCCTCTGATTACCATTCTGAAGTATCTTCGAGAAAATTTCTAAATCTTGAACCGCTCCTGGGAATCCAAAAGAGTTGAGAGAATTCGTAACATAGGTCTCTGTGTCAGCTTCCTTTAGCTGATATCCATCATCCAAGATCTCGAAAACAAAGCTACCACTGGAAATTGTTCTTCCTTGGCACATGTTACATGGAGCAGCATAGTAATAGAATGTATCACCTCTCATTGTGATTCTGGAGAGGAATTGGTTAGTTGTTGTATCAATAGCACGAAACGACACCTGTGAAGAAAGTTTGTCATTGAAAGTAACAGTGTTGGAGCCGATCACCCATTGATTTGCCGAATCGATAGTTTCTTTTCTTCCACCATTGTCGAAGACAACTACAAAATCAACAGTACCAGCAAGAGAGGAGTACTGTGAAAGATCCGCTGTAACCTTGCAGGTAATAGTAGTTTCAAGTGATCGTCCCCCAGCTGGGTCGATGTCACATGAGGCAATTGAATTGCCATTGCTGGTAATGTCAAAATAATTTCTCAACTCTCCATCTTTCAAAATTCTGACCTCATAGACGTAGGGCATGTTCAGGATAAATGTATCTCCAGTGGCTACTTTCTCTGTGTCAATCGACCATCCGAGTTCAACATTGTACCAATCAAAAGGGTATTGTGTGTTCGAACGATAATCGCTAGACTTAGCGATCGATTTGAGGGAAGTGAAGACATCTGAAACCTCTTTAGCCGTGATAGCGTTGGCCATCAGAAGCATCTCAAGATATCGACCAAAGAGCCTCATGATCGTAATTATAGAATACTTCACCTTGAGGCAATATGGTCACTTTCATGGATAACTGCCTCTTTATAAGTGAACTCTACTCCAAAGGGAATGAGCGCTGATTGTTAGAACATCACAGTCGCATGCTCGCAACGTCGCATTACATTACTTTGTCATCTGTGATATTGACTGCTCATATGCAAGTTTGGAAAGAATACTCATTCTTGTGTACTATGTACTTTGATTGAATTTGAGGACCTCGTGATTGGAGGGTCGAAGTGTTGAATTCAAAGGTTTCATCATCCAGTAATCTGAATTTCCATATTCTCCGCTGTACCTTGAACATTTTAAGTGTTCTAAGTCAATGAAGGCGCCTTGTACCAGTAACTGAATACCGCCTTCTTATTTCTTAAACAATAGCATTCCTTCTGTGTAGCATCAACTAGACAGAACAGTTTATGCGTGTACGTTCTCGCTTCTGCATTCTTTATGCAAGGTTTGTGCAATCCGCAACAGGCAACTCGGTGGACTAAAATGAGAATTATGTTCTACGTCAGTTGGGATCTTGCGCTTTCTTGCATATAAAGAATTTTTCTTCTCGTAATGGTGAATACCTGCGTACTACTGACTAAGTTGAATTCCTCCTGGCATTACGTACATAGTAGGGGAAGTGTGATCACTACCTTAGAATCTGAACTACAAGTAGCACCTTGTAAAGACCTGGAATTTCAACCTCGATTTGGCAGAGGTTCTCGTATTCACGAGGAGACTGGAGGATTCCGAGACCGGAGCAAAAGAATATTCAAATGTGTTTTTTATCCTCCTTAATAAGAAAGATTGATCATTTTATAATTTTTTAAAGGCATTCCAGCTTCTGGCTTTTGTCACATTCTTTAGGCACAGTATAATTTCGGGTTACAAACCTGAAAGGGGTGGACTTGCGTGCATTTTAATTCTACCAGCATGAGATATGAAACGACATTGAGTAGACAATTTGTATCATTTTGGGAATGTCCAAACCTGAATGAGTATGGTCTATTTAAAGCGCTAATTAATATATCTTCCTTTTGGCACATTGTTAGTGCGCCTTTATTAAATTTGGATTTATAAGATATATATTAGGGGTAGCTTCTTCCTCCAATCGGCATGGGGTCAAAACCGTAGGTTGGAACATGTTACTTTGGGAACCTGCAAGATTATATGACATATTGTCCCATTTCAGACTCCTAAATAGAAGACTTGAACCCTTATTTTTACATCAATGGACGTCAAGCTCAAGATTCATAACTCGTAAATTGTCATACATGCACACTCAAGAGAATATCTTTGCAATGACGATCAAATGTGACAGGTCGTAGAAGATTTCATGGTTCGCTATATATATATATATACCTCAGAAATCAGTGCTCGCAGATTATTCCAATAGGTCACTGGATGGGTGCAGTTCGTGTCGAGTTGCTATAAGAGTGGTCGGTGGAATTGTATGCACAATACAACTAAGCTGTTGGGAAACTGCATTATTCTTCTATCATTAGAAGCTCCTTCAAGGAGTTATTTAACTCTAATTCCAGGACTCCTTTGTTAATTAATGGATAGTAGACCATAGCCATCTTCTCTGATCCCCTTAAATTTCAAGATTCCTTGGCTGAGGGCTCTATAGATGATAAATCTTAAATGTTAATTGAATTCCCAAACCATTATAGCTTTACAAGTCATTTCTTCGCTGATGATGCTCCAACACTGAGTAATTGTTGAATATGAGTAATCATAGAATAAAACGGAAATTCAAACGAGCCCGCATTATTGATGTTAACTCACAGGAAACTGACTTTTGAGTTGGAGTAGATGCCGATACCCACCCTCAGTGAGCTACCTGCAATTAGCATGACAGCATCAAAGAAAACGATCAGGAAGCTGCTTAGTAAAGGGCGATAAACACTTTAAAAAGGTACAGTAGTCAAAAGGTCACATATGTAAAGATGGTATTGGTGAGATTAACAGACGAAGCAATAATAGAGTCAGGAAAGCAAGAAAAAGGATTCATAAAAGAGGAATAAGGCTCCTTCTCAGAAACATGCAAATCTTTCAAAGATAAGCTGATACCGTTTGGTTGATATTAGTTAAGCTTATTGAGGATTGAAAGGAAGAGAATCATAGTCATAGAAGCCTTAAAGTAAGATAAATTGTGAAGCGTGCTTATTTATCGATTAATTCAACGCAGCGATATCTCAACCATTGAATATAGTAGCTGTACTCTGTCGAGCTCTCTAGTTCCAGACTCCTATCTCCATGTTTCATCCTTCCAAGCTTTCCCATAGTCTCAGTGGCAGTAAGCTCAGAATGGCGGGACTTAGCATTATCAGAAAAGTTTTTGCGATAACTGGTAGCGGCTATCTAAATGCCGATGCAGAATCCTTGCTTTGGGAATTTCACACAATTTCTTTTCGTCCTAGCTTTCAAAAATTCGTTGTCATACATAGACAGGCCGCGGATCAACGTTCGAAAATGCCAACCTCCAAAGCTGTCAGATTTTTCATGAACAAGTGGAATCGCGGGTGGAGCAGACCAGAGATTTTTTTGTTAGGGTGAGAAGCGCAATGCAGATTCTTGCAGCCGTGTAATATGAGAAAGGAAAACCCCATGTAATAAGCAACTCGGAGAGTTTGTCTCACTTTGGTGCCTCTGATCCTTTTGAAGTCTTGGCTCCTTCTTGATAAGACTGCCAAATTTAGAAAATTTTGATCTGATAGCATCAAATGTTTATCCACATGATTGCTCAAGAGAGAGAGAGAAATAGAGGCATGCATGGTAATTGTACTGTTTAGAAAATCTCCAAAAGAGCTAGGTGGATCAACTGGGATTCAAAATTCACCAAATCTCATCCATCATTTATTGAGATCGGAGATTTCCTCTAGCCTCAAATCGCATGCCATCATCATCATCATCATCATCACCATCATAGTTCCTCACTGATGGGTAATCAGGACTCGATTGCTAAGTCAACTTTCCTTGCAGTCCAGACATTTGGATTGGAACACAGGCACAATCTTACCATGATTCATGTTTAGACATGACTGGACCAAATGCTCTGAAGACATATTATTAAGATCTCTGACGTCGCATGCTAACCAACATCTATCGATCAAAATAATACTTCGGGAAGTTATGATGGTACTCTTTGTCTACGTAAGTGACAACCATTCAATGAATGACTATTGTTTTACTATTATTGAAGTTCAGGTATAGAGATAATTCCTACAGATAGGCAAGTTCGAGAGATGCGGCGGAACATGACGTGGGAAGCTGCTCCTGGCTCAAATGGAAAATATCGACAAAAATACCTAGGCCTATTTAGAAGATATATCAATACAATTCCGATTGAATGTCAAATCTCAACACTAGAAATATATAGCGTGTTCAGTTCGATCTCAAGCTCCACGCATAACCACCGATGAGGTCGCATTTCAAGAAGATCGAAGACTGATGCTAAAGGTCTTAATTTGGCAAACTCTCTAACCGTAATAATGAATCATCTTGATTTTTTATATCTTCTCCAGAAACACTTTGTTCTGTTGACAAATAGTTGAGATTATTTCACTCATTCAAGCGTCTCCCATGAGGTTCGCGCAACAGTTCACAAAGATCAAAACCTTTGACGTCATCATATAAAAAAAATCGGAGGCTTTCAAACAAAGAGAACGTCCACGAAGACAGCCAAGAAGCAGTTTAAGGGCGCTTCATCATTCTGGATAGCGCGGTTGGACGAAGAATTACTCTCTTCGTGATTGTTTTATCTTAATTGGGCTTGTGCCATTGTCATTTCATCCATTGAGTCTTATCTATAATAGGGGTTCTCTAGTTGCTCCTCCTCGGCGGCAAGATTCGTATACAGGCACAATGGATTCTACAGGGTTCTTTAAGTCCCTGACGAGCACCTTCAAGTCTGCCAACAATGACCGTAATAAGATTGAGTCGAGTAGCGTTACAGATGATGAAAGAAAGCAGAAGATGTTTGATGAGCTTAAGAGTGGGTCACTATCTACGAGGGTCAAGGCGGCTGATCATATTGCTGATTGTCTCTATGAGTTTAATCCACAGAGTATACCAGATATTTGGTATTGTGCAAAGGATCTCATATCGCCCAACTCACAGCACCATGCCCGCAAGGCCGGTCTACGGCTCTTGCTTCGTTGTGTCGGATCACCAACGGATGATCCATCCTCGAAATATGTCTACTTCACAGATGCACTCATGAGTTGCCACTTCACAAAAACAAAAGTAGACCCTGAGTTTGAAGAGTTTCTTCATGTCATGAAGATCATGACGGATAATGGTACTTTCATTCACCATTTCCAAGAATCTTTGAAACAGCCATTACTGGAGTTCTTTATAAGCGCATTGACACCACAAGAGATGGTGAAAAGTAAATCTATACTTGAGCTTCTAAATTTTGTCATTCAATCAATAAGGTCAGGCATCCTCAACATTGATGATCAGGAGGCCATTCCCAAATTTGTCGAAGAGTTGCTATCGCTTATAATTAAGCTCTCCTTAAAGACAGCCGATGGTGTAATATTAGAGCACTGTATCCAGGTTATTGACTCTCTCATATTGTATCGGTCAATTCCCAGTGATATGATATATCAGACACTTGAGATCCTCTGTGGTGCTTCGATTCTTGATCTTCGTTATTATGACCTGGCTACTGGTGTTGTGTCAGATCTTATCAATAGAACACAATCCTTTGATATCCTTGGAACATTGATTGAGATCATTTTGTGTCATAAATCGAAAAACGACAAAAATATTAATGGATCCATAGGTGCTATTAAAATCATGGGATACTTGTTCCCAAACTTTGCTTATCAGATTGATATATCTTCTCTTTTGTCTGCGTTACACGAAGTTATTTCTTGGAACAAGCCCACTCTTCTTGTGGCTGTCCTGCAATTCATCAATGATTCGCTTTTGAGCGATATTACGTTGAATCAAATAGCAGCTTCATCCTGGGATGCACCAGAAGGCTCTATCTTGAGTCTTCTATCAGTAATCAATTCAAAGATCTCAAAGGATGAAGAAATTGAACTCTATATGCTTGCACTGATCAGACTTCAGAACCTAGGAGAATCAACGAGATATCCAGGTCAACCGAGTAGATTGATTTCTTTCTTCATCAAAAATCCAAAGTATCTATCTACAAAGGCATGTATTGATGTTCTTCGCTACTATACAATCCACAATCTTTGTTCACCATTGCATGAGAATTGGAAAGATAACATCGATATTCTTTTTCGAACGTTCTATTTTGACGATTCCAAGGATATCACTGTGAGAATTGCTTGTGTCAAATTGCTTTCTGATATATTTGACGCCTCTTTTGAACTATTCAAGGATGATGATTCCGTACTTACCGAAATTTGGGACATCGGAATTGTTGGATTTGAAAATGAGAATAGCTCAGAAGTTTTGAAGCAGTATTTGGACAGTTTCAACAAATCTTCGGTTTCTTGGCCTATCATTCTCTATCAGAAATTTCTTGACCACTATGTGGCCCCACGATTGTGCCCTTTCAATGTAAAAGAGAGAAGGTCTAGTTTGGGAACTCTTGCCAACTTGAGAATATCAGACAAGGGTGAGCCTAAACCTTTCAGCCAAAAGATCGCCAAGGCTGTTGTAAAGTCATTGGTTACGAACTTCGCTTTGACTCTATTGTCAGATGGTCAAAAGGCTCAAGTGACTTACAACCTCTTGATCAGTGTAGCTAAGAGTGCTCTTTCAAAAAAGAATGTTGATCTTTTGTTAATAACATCAAGATTGTTTGTGAGGATCAGAGCCTCCGCTACGAAGCAAGTTTACCTAACTAATCCGACTGATATGGACGGTTTATCTGCAGCGTTTTCTCGAAATTTGAACTTGAGAAAATCTAATGATGCTAGTGGAACTGTAAGTCTTGATGAGAAGTGGGTTTATCCTGAGGAAATAGAGTACATCCCAGAGGAATATATTGATAGACCTTCCAATGACTTGACTATTGTTGATAACAATTGCAACAAACTTGAATTGAAAGCTGCCATTGATATCCAGCCGTGGTTGAGTATTGTAATCCAAATATTGGAAAGTGCTCCACACTGGGAGATCTACTCGTTCATCTATTCCCACTTCTGTCCACAACTTTCGAACATCAAACTTTATGAATCTTGTGGTGATGGAATTAGACAGTTCAGGTCTTTAGTCTGTGAGCAATTAACCCTGAAACTACCTTCAAATTTGAATATTCCTGAGAATATGAGTAGGCAGGATCTTCAAGTGGCGATAGTGAGAAACTTCACTCCATTGATCTCATACAATGCTCTTTTTTCGAAACAGGATGAAGACCAGATAATTAGTGCACTTTTGGTTGGCTTGTCTTCTTGGGAAAAGACAGCAATTCCATGTATCCACATCTTGACCATCTGCTGCTATGAATTACCTCTATCCATCAAGAAGTTCCTGTCTGCGATCTTGACAAAACTTCAGACCCGAATCTCAAGTGCTTTTGCCAGTGCCCATATCTTGGAATTTCTATTAGCTCTTTCTTATATTCCGACCTTGACGTCAAATTTCACAGTTGATGAGTTCAAGAGAGCATTTGGAATCACTTTCAAGCTAATTCAGTATGCACATGATATTGCAGAGGTGAAAGACAATCAACATCATGGAATATTGACTCATGGTGAAGAGTTGGAGGCTGAGCTACTGCCATCAACAGAAAACTTGGAGATCACACCTGTTATTTCTATGTACTTGCTTTCGTTGTCGTATGACGTAATTGCTAACTGGTTCTTGAACATGCACTTGAGCGACAGACGTCAACTCTCCTCTTTTATTATCAAGAATTTGATTTTGTCACAATCCAACCATGGCACAGATATCAACAATCAAAATATGTCTTTCATTGACTTGATTACTCGCTTCACTTATTCAGACTTGGAGCTGAACTTTTCACCAATTAATCCACAGAAATTTGCATCTGAAGATCCAGTTTTGTCATCTAAATGGGTATATGGTAACAGTGTTATCGGAATTGATACCCATGCAACTACTGGTGAGTCCATCATCTCTATTCGTCGCGCATCTGGATCTACTGTCTTTAGGGTCACACCAGATGAGTCCATGATTCCATACTACACAAATCAGCTTCATTCAAGACATGACGATGACGACTTGTTCTCATCGAATTACATTCTTTTGCAAATGATTGTGCATCCTGACCCAGCCCAATCTGCAAAGCCAATCCCAATACCTGATGAGATACAGTTCATTAGGTCTTTGGCAAACTTTGACCGTATCCCAGTTGTTGAGTTCCATAAGATTGGTCTTTTGTACATTGGTCCAAATCAAACAACAGAGCATCAAATTCTTTCTAATTCCAAGGGTTCTGAAGAGTATGAGAAGTTTTTATCGACTTTTGGTCGTCCAATCAAACTCAGGGGTTGTAAATCCTTTTATGTTGGAGGTCTTGATACTGAAAACGATGCTGATGGTTCTACTGCATATGGATGGAACGATAAGATCCTTCAGCTGATTTTCCATGCTACAACCTTGATGCCTTCTTCAGATGAAGATGCCAACTTCTCCGCAAAAAAGCGTCATATTGGTAACAACTATGTGAATATTTTTTTTGATGAGTCTGGTCATCCGTTCGATTTTAATGTCATTAAGTCACAGTTTAATTTCCTCAACATTGTGATCCAACCACATTCCATCTCGTTTGGCACAAAGGAAGATGGCTCGTCAAGGTCGGATGATTCAATTAAGAAGTATAAAGTCAAAGTTCACCGCCGTTCTGGTGTTCCTGGTTTATTTGCCACTTGCCACTTCAAGATTGTGTCTGAGGAGAACTTACCAACATTTGTGCGTACTCTGGCTCTCGTTTGTGACCAGTTTGCTCAGGTTTGGCATTCCAATGGAACATATGCCTCTAATTGGTCACACAGAATGCGTCAATTGCTGATGATCCGTGAGAAGGCCATCAAGGTCCATGAAGATTTAAAATCGGTAAAGGCTGAAGAGAATGGCAAAGAACAAAAATCCACTGCTGGACAAAGCTTCTTGGATCAGTTGAGTGAGAAGACAATCACTGTTGCCGCTATTGGTGGCCGTGTGAACTCTAACAAGTACGAGTTTACGGAAGATGATGATAATGAGATCTTGAAGAACTTGGAGTTCACCAGTTTTACAAAATGATTTGTATTATTATTTCATGAGTTTGATGATGTGTTTTTGTAGTGGGGTCTTTGTCGTCTTGGATGTGTGACGTGTGTGATAGTTGACACATTTTTGAATGTGGGGCAAAAAAAAATCAAAATCATTTGCTCTTGTTTGAAAGGGTCCACCAGAACGCGCCATAAAAACAACAACAAAAGACGAAACAAAATGAGTGTTGCATGCTCATTATCCATACAACACGATTCATATACACCTGGATCTCTTATTATTGGAGACATTGAGATCAGGATTACGCAGCCGATCAAGGTTTGCAATCTGAAAGTTATCTTGCGGGGCACATCGACATCAACCATTATTCGTCAAGTGGATTGGAATAGGATTGAGCTGAGGGAGGAGCATCATTTCATACAGTTAGAGCAAACCCTAATTGAGAAGCGAGAGGATGGACATCGCTATGTGATAAATCCGGGGGTTGTGAACTATGAGTACATGTTCAATTTGCCTAAGACAAATACGTGCTCAGAGGAGCTTGTTGATGATCAACAAACCTTAATCGGTGTTGAGCCAGATTATGAATACCTGTCAAGAGTTCAGTCTATGGATGAGGGAGATAGTGCCGATGAAGATGACCTACCAAGTGTGATACCAACCTCCTCTATCTCCAGTATGGATTTAGTAGGTGAACACTTGAAGACAGAGTTACCAGAGACATTCCTGTACAAAGATCATCGCATAGGACATGAGTTCAAAGTTGAGTATAAGATACTGGTGATAATGGGTCTTGGGAATGGTGTTAAGCCATTTTTCCAGTCATATCCTCTACTAATACGCCATGGCCCTCAATCTGGCTTTATGAGCCAGACTATGAAGCTAAGCACACCTCTATTAAGCTTTGGACATGGAATCATACATAGAACTTCATCTATCCCGTTTCATATTGTGACCATAATACCGAGAATCATCCACGAGGAATTCATGGCTCGAGTATTGGTTGTTTTCCCTAAGGAGATGGAAAGACCAGAAGGTATTATGATTAAGGATTTGACCGTGAAGCTAAAGTCTAATATTACTATGAGAGCACAAGGGATGTATTCACAGCAGGTTCAAAAGACTGTGCTTTTCCAAAAATCCATACCGCTGGATTTCGATCGATTGCATAGGATTTCTGAAAGCCACAAGGGAGTATTTGGATCTCTGTGTGGTGAATATTTGGAAATTGGATTGAAACTGAGAGTGCCAGATCAGAAGAGTTTCAGGATTTGTAACGGTATTCTACGCCATAAAGTGGGGTTGAAGGGTAAGGTTGGGTTTGGGAAAATGTTGAAGACAGGGTTCAAATTAGAAGGTGATGTAAAATTGATCTGAGAATATTTACTCAGAATCATCTAATCTGATGTATGTAGTATTAGTAAACCTGAGTCCGGTCTGACATGTATGCTATATAACCTAATGTCGCATGATACACATTTTGTCTGCAAGTTTGTTAAGGGTATCGAGTTATCACGTTTTCTGACTTTGCCATCAATGTGACACAAAGATGACAATCAAGAAAGGTTTGAGAATTGTCCCAAAGAGGAAATTTTCTCAACCGATCAAAATAAGGTGATACTATGATCAGGAGAGCTCAGATGTTTTCTTGGAAAAGAAATAGGTGGACTGTAAAAAGATACAAAGTAAACATTTAAATGAGTTGAAAATTCGTGGCCGCTCCACCATGTTAATCTCAATCACTATTATCATCACCCCCGCCTGCTACCCTTGTCCTGCTGCTGACTTGTTCTAAAATCCCTGTGGCTCTCTCCGAGCTTCGGGCAATCGGTGTAAATTTTTTCTATTGTGGGAAGGCTGAGAGGTGTGGAAAAACACCTGGTGAGCTTTCAATTTCCAGCGGATTCACCCGGAATTGCCTCATATCTCTTCCAGAGAAGACAAGAGTACTTGACGAACCAAGGGTATATGTACACTCATATGTAATAGCACTTCATCAATGCTAAACTCTCAAGCTCTTTCTAAGTTCCTAACGGTTTTTTCCTTTTTTTGAGTCAATCGGAAATACTCGCGTACCTGCCACCGCATCCCGGGTGAGTCTAAACATTGTCCGGTGTTTCCCGTTTCTTTTATAAAAGAAGTTTGGGTCCACTAGATGTTCCTCTCTTTGACTGGCTAAAAAGCCAATAGATCAATACTAGACTGACTATCCGTCATCCACCATTCATATTCAGACTTACAAGATGTTCACAACTCTCCCGACAGAAGTGCAGATTCAAGTTCTATCACAGGTCCACTCACCACGGGGAGTTTCTCATGAGTACGACCAATTAACACAGCACATTCACAAGAGGAAGCTAGATCATTACACCTCTCGGACATTCGTTGTATCGTTATACTCTTCGAGTTCCAAGGATCTTCATAAGAAGCTTTTCTATAAGGCTTCGCTCTCATGCGACGCCCAAGTGACTCAAATGTCATTATGTGAAATGGATCACAAGGAGAGTCTGATAACTATCAAGAACGTCAAGGATGCCTACGTGAATAAGAGTCATCTAGACCTTACGCTTTCCGAGGAGCAGTCCTCTATAAAGCTTTTCATGGCTATCCAATGTGACGGCAAGACGATTTTTGAAACTAGCATAAGAGTAAAAGAAGGTGTCAAGCAGATCACCAAAAATGGTGTTCACTTAGAGATGGAGATGACTAGAGGTGAAAAAGAAAACAAGGATGGATTATACGACTATGAGGATTCTTATAACTATTCTCTGAACGTGAAGAACATCAAAGTTAAGAACCAAGATATGGTTAAGATGTTTGAGAAGGAAGACTACATGTTTGTCAGATGCTAAAAACTTATCAGAGTGCATATATCCACATTCACAGGGCTATTTAATAAGGTTGGGTAAAAAATTTTGGGGAATTTATAATGGTTAATCGATAGAATTTCAATTCAACTTTTCTATTGTAGTCGACGGATTAATTATACTTGCTGTGGGTTCCCCTTCGCGAATTCCCCAGCTACCTTTCAAAACTAAGGAAAAAGTGTTATTACATGACGAAGAACACAATCAACGGCGACTCACTGGGAAAATTAACTACAGTCTCTGAGTACTTAATAAATAGATAATAAATAAGGAATAAATATGATAAATATAAAGGTAGTAGTGATCACTCTTTAACTAGCTTGGCTCTGGCTTCATGCAACTGGCTTACCTTTTGTTCGATCAAGGCATCATTATGGTCAACAACTTTATAGAACAAATAACCAAAACCGGTCCAGAAAAGACCAGAATAGACATATCCAATCTTGTGGTATGAGAACGGTCTGTTAAGTACACCCAACTGGAAACCTCTCACCAAGACACCTATGACAAATTTTTGTTAGTAGGAGGAATAGTTCAGGGGTTCATTGATATCAAGGGGGGGAACTCACCGAATGCGGCCCACCCGGCATATCCTAAAGTTGTAGCAGCTGGCATTCTTATAGTTCCTGTGTATGATATGACTCTATGTATGGAGATCAAAGTCAAAAAGATATCCTCCGAGAAGCCAAATCTTGTTGTGGAGATCCTCTAGAGAACAGTGCGAACGGGAAATGTTCAACTTTTCCTTTCCAGCAGGGTGAATGATCAAACGAGTTCGCGGCTGACTTATATAAGCAATCATAAGCATGAGGTTAACACATAGAGATCTTTAATCAAAAAGATTCTTTGAGCAATTCTAGGCTTCAGATCTAGACTATGTTCTTCATTAAGAACTCTGGAATCTGGAAGCATATGCTGTCGATAGGCTAAGTGATGATTCTCTCAGATACTTAGTTCTAATATGAATACTATTATGGATGGGTTGCCCATCGTACTTCAATGCAACAGAGTGCAAAGTGCTTGATTCAAGATGCTTCTGTTCCAAGTTCTCACTTTGCTTTTCTGATCTTCTGCTCCACTGTATCGAGTTTAACGTGGACCTGTCGCTCCTGCAATAGACATTTCTACTTGGATCTATCGTTTGGTAAATGCATCGCTGCTTTTGTGGCTTGATAGGGTACTATATACCATTCTGACTTAAATATTAACGATATTCGTGGTTTGCATTCTCAGAAAGAAAGCTCTTTCGTAGGAAGATTCTCTCATTTTGAGAATCTTGAAGGATAGATTCTTGTCTATTAGATGACCAATGTCATTTTGTTGAAGATAATTCAGGTTATACAAAATTGGATGGCTTTTTTCCACGCAAAAAATGAGGAAAAAGCCTGCAAGAGAGTCAAGAACAACAAGTCCGGAACAGCAAGATGCAAATTTGATGTATAGCTGGCTGGAAAAGAATAGGAAAGAGAGGTTGCTTTGCTGAACGGTGGCTGAAGATGTTTCGTATCTTAAGTTTATCATCGCGAACAAAATACCTTCAATGAAAACATCAACAATGGAACAACAAATTTGAGAAGATACTAACATCGCAGAAGAAAAGAAAACAGCAATGTCTTGGCGGCAATTCCAATTCTTTGAAACCATTCCAATCAGGGATCCAAATTTTGGAACGGAGCGGCCGTTGTACTCAGATCCCTCGTTAACGGCTGTTTGTTCATTGGGTGAATACCTCTTACTATCGACTCATAATTCCACAGTCCTGCTGGTGGACCGAAATTTACAACTCGTGAAGCAATTTCTGTCTTATGAAAAGGGATGGAATGTTACTTTTATGCACCCGCTGCCCAATGTTGCCATGTTTGCCACCGTTGCAGAGCGTCAAGGACAGCCAGCACAGTTAAAACTATGGGACATGAAGAAGGTTTTGGGGAAAGAAGTTGATCCACAGGGATATCAGACACTGGTACACATCAAAAATGGCAGTAATTCCTATCCAATTACCTGTATCACGGCATCTCAGGGTTTTAACATCGTTGGTGTAGGTTACGCCAATGGTGTTGTTATCGTTATTCGTGGTGATTTGCTAAGAGATCGTGGATCGAGCCAGACTGTCGCTTATAAGAACTTGGATCCAATCACTGGTGTGGAGCTAATGCAGGATAATAATAGCGATCCTTTGCTGTATATTACTACGACGTCGAAAGTACTATATGTACAAACGACACACAGTTATAGACCCAGTTCAGAAGTGATTTTGGACACAAAAGGTGCCGATTTAGGAAACGTCATTATAGATAAGGATCAGTTGGTTGTTGCTAAACCCGACGGATTGATCTATTACTCCACTGATGGTTCTCACTTCCTTGTTCCTCTACAGATGCATAAGAAACGTATCTTCAAGTATGGGAAGCATATCTTGATTGTTACATCAAATACTCAGGAGTCAACAAATTTGATCTTGAACGGCTACACCGAACCCACCAAATTGGTAATTGCGGATATGGAACACAAACTGATCTCCATGACTCATTCAATTGCATCCACCATACAACATGTCTTTATCTTATGGGATGACCTTTACTGTCTTAGCTCTGATGGACTATTATACAAGATACACGAACGTGACGTGGACTCCCAAATTGAGATAGTTATGAAACGTGGATTGTATCCGATTGCGATACAGATTGCAACGGATACAGTAGATCCTGGTAAACTGTTAGAAATCAAAAGAGCATATGCTGACTATCTCTATGCTAAGAATGAGACTACAGAAGCTATGGCCCAATACATTGAGACTTTGTCATTGGGAAAAACTAGCGAAATCATCCAAATGTACAAAGATAGTAAAGAAGTTGCTAATTTGTCAAGATTTTTGGAGGAAATGCTTCGAAATGGAATGGCGCAGAGGGAACATGTGACTTTGTTGTTATGCACATACTGTAAATTGAAACAAGTTGAGAAGTTGGATGAATTCATTAAGAGATATGATAAAGAGACCAATGAGGTGATGAAGGTGGAGTTCGACCTCGATGTTGTGATTGAGCTTTGCAGAGACACAGGATTTTTAGACCAAGCTTCCAAATTGTCTCAGAATTTGGGATATCCATCACTTGCAGTCGATATCTTATTGAGAGATAACCACGATGCTCATGCTGCACTAAACTATATTAAGACCTTGACAGTTGATGAACTGTTGAGAGTGCTAGTTCAATATGCAAGGCTGCTTTTGGACGCCTCGCCAAATGTCACTACAGCATTGTTAATCGATGTTTTCACGGGCAAATACAAACCAGTGGAGAAGGAAAGTTTTGTCATTGATGAAACACCTGTGCTGTTGCAGAGTTATAAGGCATTCGTGAATTATATGTCAAATCTAAAACCACAGGAAGAGACTGTGGAAGAAGACCGACAAGATACGTATCAGCCCCCGCGTCCAAGAATCATCTTCCCATCCTTTTTTAATAGGCCAAATGAGTTTGTGATCTTCCTTGAAGCCTGCGCAGAGAGCTACGATATTTTTGAAGGGAATATTAAGGATAAGAACGATGTTTTGATCACCTTGTATGAATTATATCTAACCATTGGCTCGCAGAGCGAATCACCACATGAATGGCATAAGAAGGCCCTGGAACTCATTAAGAATAATGAACTGGACTCGAACTCTATCTTGCTAATTTCCAATGTGTTCGACTTTGATCAAGGAGAAATAATTGCACGTGAAGGTCCTGGATTTCAAGTCGACTTATTTAGATCATATGTCGCTTCAGGTGACATTGAGAACTGTATATCCGTTTTGGAACAATATGGCGAAGATGAACCTGAGCTTTACTCATTGGCGTTAATGTTCTATACCTCAAATGAAACAGTGTTTTCAACAGTTGGACAAAAAAGATTTAGACAACTATTGGATAAGATCAAGCAGGAAGAAATTATGACGCCTCTAGAGTTTATTCAAGCACTTAGTGTGAACAATGTCACCACGGTTGATGTAATCAAAGATTACATAGTGGAGTTTATGGAATCTGAAAGAAGAGAGATCGATATCAACGAAAAGTTTATTCAATCTTACAAAAAAGACATAGATGCACAACGTGAGAAAATTCACAAGATCTCAGAGCCTGTCACAATACAGCCAACAAACTGTGCCTCTTGTTCGATGAAGTTGGGAGTGGATACTGTTCATTTCAGGTGTTCACACTCCTATCATAAGAGTTGTCTCTCAGATGATGTCTGTCCACAATGCACGCCAACAAGAGAGACACTACAGAATATAAGAGAGAACCAGAAGGCCATTGGTGAAAGAAATGAACTCTTCCAGGCTACCTTGGAGGATAGTGAAGACCGATTCAGGGTGATCACAGATTTCTTCGGTAAGGGCGCGATGGCCAAGATCGGGGATCCTTAAGTACTGACTAGTGGTGTGTGGGTCTTACATGTAATACTGTGATAAACTAGAACACTTTAGGCATCGTTTTGCGTTTCGTAGGTATGTTTTTTGGTGATATCATCCATTAGAAGGGCCTTTTTTTCGGGACATCATCACACTTTCAAAATTATCTGACAGGCTCGAACGATGAAACAACGATGACACAACCACCCTTCAACATATAAAACAGAGACAAAACCAGTTCATGATGGTATATAAGTAATATATTTTCTCTCCTAGTAGCTATTTCCTTATGAAAAATGTCTTGATCAACTTCGCTCCGCTCTATTTACAGATTTTAAACCATGTCAACATCATCGGTGTACTCCTCAGTACTCTCGCTATACTCCAGCTCCTCGGTGGAAGAACAAATCAAGGAAATCCCACCATCGTACTCACATACAAACCAATATTTAAACCCATATGCAAACTCACTCTGGGTAGAGACTCATGGAGAAGCTGGTAATGAGACAATCAAGGTGATCAACGGCCAGGTGAAGAAGAATAAATCGAAGTTCCCTGATCTTACAGAGTCTCTTGAGAAATTCCAGTTCCCTAAGAGAATTCTTTCCACTGAGCCATTTGAATCTTTTCCTCCTCGCTCGCAATCACTGAAGAACCCTCTACAGGACCTTTTAGATGGCGAAGAAGCTCTTTTGAAACAGTTGCAAGTAGTCCAGGTCTATAGGCAACAACTCCACACGAAATACTTGCATACTCTTACATCAAAGCAGGAACTTCTTATATTCGGTAATATTGAAGCTTTGGTTGATCTTACAGCCTTGTTTTTGAAGCTCTTACCAAACAGTTTGGATTCTCTCTTTGGGCACTTGGCCAAGTTACCCTGTGTTGCATACCCTAACCCAGGTGAGCTAGAACGTTGCATGAACCCAAATGTATGGAAATGGCTTGAAGAGTGTGAGTTCCATACTAATATGAGATTATCTAAGGCTTTAGAAAGTCCCAGGCACAGATTGGATGAATACTTGGGCTTTGTTGACGCCATGTTGATATCTTGTGATGACTATAATGAAGTTGAGAGGCTCTATGATACCAAAACTTTGTTGGAGAAGCTCATTGATGCCCTATCAGTAGAGAGGGCACAGGAACCTGTAGTAGATGATTCACAAGAGTGTCAAAATTTGATATCTGAGTTTAGAAGCCAGTACTCTCAGTTGGAGAAACTAATGAATTCCTTTAACACAATAGGTGAACCACTGTTGAAGTTTATCCAGTATCAAAAGTGCCTGACCTCCAAATGGGAGACCTTTATGGAGTACGAAGATGAATTAGATGAGTGTTTCATTAAGTCAATCTACCATTGTTACTACGCCAAGTTATGTGACCAAGAAGCCTTTACACAGCAGATGATTAATGAAGTGAATGAACGTGTGATTAAGGCTATCCAACTGGCTTTGGAAAATTGTGGAGGTGCAAGGGCGTTGATCAAGAGATACAAATACTCACAATCACCCAAATTGAGAAACGAGTTGATGGATGAAATTCCGAAGATGTTAAATGTTCTATCACGGTTTCAACACTATATATCTCTGAGCTACATGACGCATATTGAGAGATGGTATGCATCTCTTTGCGGTTCCAAGAAGTTGGAGAATATTGGCGACAATTTCGACATCATTGAGATGTTTGTCCGCTCAAGATATGGTACCAAACAAGCCATGGAAGAATTTGAAGGCATTCCGACGAGCCGTGTTGTTCGCAGACTATTTGGAGTTTGAACTATAATAAACGAAACTAGTAATATACCTTATTTGCCCTGTAAGTTACGCTTCTGTTGTAGTTGATTCTTTTTCACCAATCTCATTCTCTCAGCTCTGTTCAAAGTTCTTGGATCGATAAGTTCATCTTCTGTGCCCTTCACCTTATCGTCAATCTCAACAAGCCATTGATCATCCAAATCTTTGTTCTTACCTTTGTAACCCCATTTTGGAACCCATTCCCCGCTGGCTTCATCGTACACCATCTTACCGGACTTTTCTTTCGACTTGATACCTTTCTTCTGTGCGAACAGCTCCCATTTCGTTGGCTCTTTAGCTTTTGGAAGTGGTTTTTCTCTTGGTAGTTCTGTTAATGGTTCTGGTAACTGCACAAGGGTTATCGAGGCCTCATTATCTGTTGTAGTCTTGAGAGGAAGCGAGAGGATCTGATTAATCAAAAGCTGTGTGTTATCTCTGGCTATGGACTGTAGATATTCTTCACGTCCGGCACTGTTGATGGAGAGTTTCTCATTCTCGAGAGCATTGGTGTCAAACACCGCAAGGTTACCCAAGTCGTAGGATACCGGAATAAGTTTCTCAACTGTCACTGGCTTTCTGCAACAGCTGTTAGTAATGGTTGATAAGAAACACATCTATCATAACATACTCAGACATAGTTCTCTATATATTCTTCCGTTTGTCGATTTTGAAGAGAAGAAAGAAATAGCGATGAGCTTCCAGAAATAAATTTTTCAGCCTGCGGGCTACGTAACCAAAGGGGAAATTTCACTTGTGGAAGGTGTTAGAGCTGATAATACTTGATTCTGTAGATATCCCTTATTATCGGGTAATTGCCTTGTTTCTGAGGGTATTGGGCGCTCAGCTGAAATATAAATTAACTCTTCCAGCAGTGAGCGCTTTTGAAGGACCCAAAATGGAGAAGTATATTCCAACTATCGACGTGAGTTAGCTTCAGGCTTATCTCACGGACTCCTACTGACACAACTTCATAGGCGATCCTCTCAGTGGCAGATTTCGAACAGGTATCTGTAAAGAGAATAAGAAGAGCACTACAGGAGCTCTTTGATATTGAGTTTGAGAACAAAAAGGAGATCAACAACCTAATCTTATCAAGGTATCACAAGATGGAGGAAGAGCCTACTGAGCCAAAAAAGAAAAAGCAAAAGAAGAAAGCACCTAAGAAAGAGGCAGACTCTGGTAGGAATTCATCACTATCGTCACTGGAGTTGAACTTGAGCCCGAAGTTGGCTGAGTTACTAGGCGTGAGTAAATTGCCCCGTACACAAGTAGTTAAACAGATCTGGGACTACATCAAGGAACACAACTTACAAAACCCCAGTGACAAGAGAGAAATTCTCTGTGATGAGAAGTTGAGTGAGATTCTGGGCAAAAAAACAACTATGTTCAAGATGAACAAGGCACTTAGTGCTCATTTGTACAAGGATGACGAGTGATTGTGGATTACTGTGATGACCAAGGTGAGCCAATTTAGAAGAAAATACAGAAAAACGACAATATAAGGTCACTGGGAGAGATTCACTATCGGTTCTCAGTTTGCTGAATAATGAGCTACGATGTTTAGACTATGAAGTGCTGTCTATTTCAATCTAACGGACATTTAAGTTATGGCAGGCGCTACTGTATAACTCTTTATTAAACTTTCAGTACAAGGGGCCTAGTAGACAGCTCGAGACAGGATTATCACCGGATGATTCATCCCTTATCGCCCACCTTCTCTTGGTCTTCGTATCGCATCAAAGCTCATTGCATTCCATCAACAAACAAAACAAAACGCAAATGAAAACAAAATATTTCACCGCTCTACACCACACAAGGCGCTAACAAAGAGGACACAATATGTCTCACATCTCAGTGCTTCGTATTCTTCTGCTGGAGCACCAAAACGATCCACGCTTCAGGAGGCTTCCCAGCGCTGTGAAGGCACAACTTCCAATCGGTTTCATTTTGCTGCTAAAGGATCAACTACGACGTGTCGCCATGGGACAAGGTCAGTACTCGCAGTTGACGAAGAGATCACTGTTGCACTTGTATAACGACATGCTTGATCCAAACTTCTCTGCTATTACTTTAGAGGAACTCATCATGAGATACATCACCCTTTTGAAAAAGGAACAGAAACTTCTGGGTGATGAGACCCTACCCTTGGAGGACTTTTTGGATTTGGTGAAAAGGGTATTGCACCAATGTAAGAACCCAGAGCAATGTCTCTCGAAGCTTAAGACGTTCTACGGAGACTCCAGTGAGCCAACATATAAAGTCAGTGAGATCAAAGACATTCAGCTACTCTCACAGTTATATTCTGTTGACACTATCACATTACAACGCGAGATTGACCAAATGACGAAACCAACGACGGGGGACTGGTATGCTGATTTGAACAAGATTAAAGACAAGTTAATGAAGAACGAATACGCAGTCACACCTGACTCCTTTGACTCGTATGACTTATACTTCCAATGGAGAACCAAGGAAATCAACGAAATTGATTCCCTGGTCAAGGGAAGACTAACAAGAGGCGGCGTTATTCCACAAGATCCCAAATCAACTTTTGAGGAACTACTTCAAAAAGTCTTTACAAACTACACTCTCGCACAGTGTTTGACACTCATTGATAAGTGTTGCAAATATTGGAGGATTGAGAAAAACACTAGAGCTGTGCTGATCCACAAAGTCGCCAATAATACTATTCTTAATACCGAGATTTATGATCCTTCAGAATCTGAACGGATCTTTGCTATATGCTCGGAGGTGGATCTAATCTGGACCAAGAATGATAAGACACAATGGGATCTCAACTGGGAAGAATCTACAACAAAACTCATGAATTCATTGAGATCTAAGATCCAAGATATTTACGCATACCCAAAGTTCACCCCATTGCTACAGATTTACTACACATATATTGAAGCAACACCTCGAAAATGGTTCAAGAGATTGAGAAACACATTGCTCTCAACAACAGAGGCGAAATATGTGGAGTTCTTGCAGCTGGTACCTAGAGACAGTTCGCTTTCTTTCCAGCATATTCAAGAGGTTTCTCATAAGATCTATGAGACTATAAAGTCCTTACAAAAGAAATACCCAAAGCCATTGCTTGATGAATTGAGCATACCAAAGGAATGTGGCTTGATGTTTATACAATTTTTTGGCCAGGATGCCACAAACATGTTGAAACATATTGCACATTACTCACTAAATGAACAAGCTGACTGCGCGGAGGCACTGGATACATATCTTGAACTGAAACATCTGAAGGACATCTACGTTCAACTTAGCAATGATCCCTTCCCAATGAAGCTGGAGAAGCTGTTCTTTCAGTACCTGGATGAGTTCACAGATAACACGGGTGGAACTTTTATCCCAATAATAGAGGGGGCTATTTCTAGTGATGATTTTAAGCCTTTAGACCAAGACAACGGAAGATTATACAGCTCCAGTGTCCTGGATGTTTACAAGATGGTCAATGAAACTTGGTCCCTCGTAAAGGGATATAACTGGGGTAATGATATCCAACTTGCTTATATCTATACGAAGCTTCTGAAGGGCGTATCAGAATCCATTGGTATTTACTGCTCTACACTTGTTTCAAAAATTGAGGGGGACTTGCATGATGTTGCTGAACTCCAAACAGATAAGAGGAAGTCATTGTGGTTATTCAAGAACAACAACCAGGTTCCAACACCATACAATTTCAAACTGGAGACTTGCGTCATGTTGAACGATCTATCTGAACTGCTGAATCAACTCATTGAATTAGAACAGAATGTCAATCCAGAACATGTTCAACGTATTTTGCATGACACATTGGAGAATATTGAACAGAAAGGTGGTTTAAGTATGTTCACAATTAGAATCATTGAAGCTCAGAATATCAAGCCTTCAGATGGACTAGCTGATACTTATATATCCGTTATGAACACTTCAAAAAGGAAAGAGATTGGCAAGACAAAGCTGGTTAGCAAGACTTTGAATCCACGCTATGATCAAGTGTTCGAAGTTGAGACCAGAGAACCTGTCACTTTGTCATTCTCATTATGGGATAAGTCATCTCATTATGACAACCTTATTGGTCGCACGATCTTGTCTTTGGATCCTTCGAAATTGAATGCTAACGGTGAACCAATTTTGATCACAAAAGACCTTGATGTACAAGGATCTTTGAAAATAGAAATCATTCTGGAGTCAGAGCAAAATAATGCTATTTTCTATATTGGTAAATCTCATAGAACGATAGTGAGATCTATGGATATGGTCATTTCGAAGATTGTGGACAAGCTCTCTGTGTTTATCACGCATTGTCTTTCAAGACAGACTCTGAAGCTATGTTCTCTGGCCGAAGTTGATTCTGTAAATGACTCAATAGCACCATTGTTTGAATACTTGAACGCAAATCTTCAAACGTTGGCCATGAATCTTACGCCTGAACTGTTGATCAAAGTGATGATTCAAGCATGGACTGTTGTTCTCGATACTATCGATAATCTGGTTTTGCCACCACTGAGTTCTGCAAGCACTTTGTTGCCCAACTCCAAATGGTCACTGAATATGCTCAATCGAACTTTGCCCGGTTACGGGAAGGTGTTGACGCTACAGGAGATTAAATTTGTCCGGATATGGTTGGAGTCACTCTGCGAGTTCTTCCATAATGAAGGAGAAGGGCCTCCATTGTTGCTGCTTCAGAATGTACACTATCATAAACTCTCAAAAGTCGTGGAGTATTATGATATGTCGCCAGATAAGCTAAGAAGACTTATCGATGAATGGACTCCAAGTTGCATAACTGCTATCAAGGAGCGCAATTTTATGGTTGATGGCTCCTTGAGAAGATCAGAGACTATTGTTGCACATGGCATGAGAAAAAGCAGAAAGTCATCTCACTCTCATGTCAAACAACAGGTGTCTCAATTGGATCTTGAAGATGTCGTCTTGAGAGTACTGCTTTGCAAAGACGAGAGGGACTTTGTACACAGACGCTTGAAAGAAAGAGAAAGAGTGATGAAAAGCGTTGCAACTGAGAGGTTGGCAAAGATTTCCATGAAGAAAATATGATCGGTAAGGTATATATCACTCAACTCACAGTATCTTCATATAGCCTTTCGATTACCATAATAGGCACCCAGCTTCTTTGGTGCACGGGTGTACTCCCCGTATGTAGTAGGGGTGCCTATAAGCACAAAGCAAACTCCCACCAAATCGAATACTACGATCAACAGCTCAGGAAGGCATCGATGGGCGATTTATCAGACGACGCGTGGAACTACTCGGACCCTTCGATGGAATCGCTGTCGTCGCCGGCTTTACAACCCGCCCCGGTTATCAATGACGAGAAGGAATCCATCGTCCCTAAACTCACAGTTCGCAAGCGCTCACAAGTGAGTGCCACAAACAGCGTTAATGGTAGCACCACATCCGTAAATATCAAGTCTTTACCAGCAGGGCCATTGACTACAGAGCAGAACGCACAGGCACCTACGGAGCCTGCAACGCCAAACTCGAATGGGGGATATTTGAACAGTGTTCTCACATCCTTATCGCTCAAGAAGGAAGACAGCGATTCTATCACCACTTCTCCGACAATGATGAGTTACAGAAAAGCATCCAAGTCTAAGAGACGTGGAACCAGCACTAGCTCAATTGATGTGACTAATTCACCTCTAAGCGAGGAGCCAAAACCATATGCAGCCAATACTTACGACCTCAATCTGTATGTGGATGAAAAGTTTAAAGATACCTCCTTTCACTATGCCACAATCCCACGCAATGAGGAATTTCACAAATTGTTCAAATCTATTACTGCGGATGATAGGCTTCTTGATGATTTCAGTTGTGCTTTGAGTCGTGACATACTGCTACAAGGGAGAATATATGTCTCTGAACATAACATTTGCTTCAACTCAAATCTTTTAGGCTGGGTCACCAATCTTATTATCCCCCTTTCCGATATAGAGAAGTTTGAGAAGACTACAACTGTTGGGCTTTTTCCAAATGGTATTGCTATTCATTCAAAGGAAGGACGTAACTCATTTGTCAGTTTCATATCAAGAGACTCTGTGTTTGCTTTCTTGGAGGAGATTTGGAAGTCCTCTGGAGGTCAGAAGGATGAATTCATGAGCTCACATGGTAATGATTCACTGCTGAATATGAATGGCATCCCTGTTCTATCTAAAGACATGGATCTGGACCAAGATGCCTTATATACCGCTTATGGCGGGGCTTTGATGTCTCTTGATGAAGATAGTCCGAAGAAAGTACATATATCTAGTGACGAGAGTGATGAAGAATTTGACTCTGAAGAGTCTATCAAAGAATCTAAGCTGTCCAATCAAACTGTCTATAAGTTGAAGAAAGAATCCAAGTACAAGTATACTGGCCCATATGCACATGGTGAAACCCGTTTTCTGCACTCAGCCGAAGGTGAAACCATTTTAGCTAAAGAGAACCTCAAATGTCCACCTGGAGTGGTTTATGAATTTCTTTTTGGAGACCACACAGAGATGGTGATTCAATTTTTAAAGTCACAAGACTCCCGTGATTTCAGCGATATATCTTCCTATGAGATGAACAATGAGAACAAGAAGGAGCGTCATTATGAGTATACCAAAGGTTTGAACTATTCTGTGGGTCCGAAGCAGACCAGATGTGTTGTTACAGAAACCATTGAGCATTTTGATCCAAGTGGTTACATCAACGTAGTTAACACAACACAAACCCCTGACGTGCCTTCTGGTAATTCTTTTTGTGTCAAGACGAGATACCTTATGACGTGGGGTAAGGATAATACTACTGATCTGGCTGTATCATATTGGGTTCATTGGACGGGCTCAAGTTGGATGAAGAGTATCATTGAGAAGAGCACCAACAGTGGACAAGAGGCTGCAACTACAGCACTGTTGTCCATGCTCACTATGACCATTGAAGAGAACATCCATGCCTCATCCGAAGAAGTTTCGGTTGATGAAACGAAGATGGCTGAAGAAGAGGTTCCAACTGAAGCACTGACAACCAAGCCAGTACCAAAGCCAATCGAGACCACTTCAATGTTTAAAGATTGGCCCGCTTTCAACATTATTGTGTTATCTTTACTATCTGTGATCGTCTTATTACAACTTGGAATACTCAGAGGTCTACAGAAAATCCCAGAAAGAACGTTTTCTCTCAGCTCATTGACTCCTTTGGATAAACGAACTGAGAATCTTCTTTATAGAGGAGAAGAAGTTCTTATTTGGAACTGGCTGGATGAGAGAACAAATAGCTTAAATAGCTCACGTCTAGATGAGTTAAAACTGCTCCAACGTGAGATCGACACCGTGATTGCCAAATGGGCATCAGGTCAGCTGAATGCTAATGAGAGTCAGGAGCTATTGAAAAGTTTTGAAGCAAGATTGAGCCAATACGCCAGTAACATGATAGATGATGATGAGAAACGAGAGAAAGTGCAGGCTTTCAAAGAAGCATTCAGCGCATTGTTATGAGTAAACGAGAGTAAATAAGAAATGTTTTTAGACCTTAGAATGGACCGCTTCACTCTAAAAGTGTCTATTATCAATTGGGAGAAATGTACTAAACAGTCTCCAAGTACCTGCCAAGAAAATGTAAGATTTGTGATGGTTTAGGGTTCTTGTAGAGAGGACACAAAGCTTAGAAGTGCCTTTGAATGAACCAGCATTTACTCTCCTCGTCTGCTCCCCAATACGCCATACTGTGCTTGAGAACCAAATACGGACGATGTAAGAGCACAATCCTTCAAAATCTATAGCCAGTGCTAAATGTCAGCGATACCAGAAGTTATTTTTCCTCCGCGCCCATTGTCAACAGAACCTTGTAGGTGGATAAATCGAACTTTCAAACCTTTTTGCTTTCGCCTTCCCCTTGTCCATCGTGCAATTCGGCGATTTGCATATTGTGAAGAAGACAAGGTGCTACAGCCCAGAGGCAATTGAGTCGGAAATTCATTTCAACGATGATGAAGGACTCGCAGACTTCATGTCCCAGAGCACTCCAGGGCTCTAAGAATCATTGCATACTGTCGGCCTAAGAACTTCCGTTTTCTGTGTCCGAGGGTAATTATCGATGGCTAATAGAAAGAGAAGATGAATCTTTATTCGAACCATGATTGATCCGCCTCTCATGTCTTGCTTTACCCAGGATGGAGAGCAGAATCACTGATCATTTATCATGCATGATAAAAATGTTCATTGGCTGGGATGTTTCAATTTTCTCAATAAACCCCACTTTCCATATAGCGTTCAGCTCAAGTATGTAGATTGTGTATAATCTGTTTTTTAAAAAGAAAGGGCCGAGCAGGGAATTGAACCCTGGACCACTCACACCCAAAGCGAGTATCATACCACTAGACCACGCGGCCACTTTATGTTGGGAACGAGGCGGCAAAAATTACAAATGAGGAAGTTTTCGCGACACATGGCCAGAAACACCAACAGACAGCAATGGATCTGTCATCGGTAGCCTTCATATCCAGAGCTATTCATTTGTCTAGATCTTGTTGAAAAGTTCATGGTTTGGGTTCCTGACTATTCTTGCTGACAGCACATTTATCTTCCTATCCTTTTGATACCGAATATGTCTCACAAGGAGAGCAGGTCTCTATTGGGTCCTCAACAACATACAACGTATGAATCTCTTCAATCGCCAGCAAGAGGATCTAAATCCCCAGCCGGTCGTTCAAGGCCAAGGACCATTGTTTCTTCTTTGAGAGACACATCTATGCAGCGGTCCCAGAGTCCGATGAGTATTCAGATAAGACGTCGTCCATCCAATTCGTCCCTATCCCAAGCGTCTTTTGATAATTCATATGAATTGAAATGGTCAGAGAGATTACCATATTATCTGCCATGCTATTCTTGGATTCCAACGTATGACTTATCGAAATTTCTGGGGGACTTTGTTGCTGGTATGTCCTTGGCATCGTTTCAGATTCCTTTGGCCTTATCGTACGCAACGTCCGTTGCCCATGTGCCTGCGTTGTGTGGGCTGTACTCCTTAGCAATCCCTCCTATTATCTATGCTGTATTTGGATCTGTGCCTCAGATGATTGTCGGCCCTGAGTCTGCTATTTCTCTTGTGGTTGGTGAAGCTGTGGGACCTTTAATTGCACACGACGATACCTTGGATCCTGTTGATCTTGTGAGCGTTATGTCTTGTATTGGTGGCTTCTATCTGTTGGGCGCAGGATTGTGCCGCTTTGGTTTCTTGGATAATGTATTATCGAGAGCTCTTCTTCGAGGCTTTATCAGTGCCGTGGGTCTATTAATGAACATCAATTCCCTCTTCGAGGAATTGGGATTGCGTGTCACCATCGAGGATATTCCTCAACATTTCCATTCTCCTTATGCTAAATTCAAATACTTGCTAACACACTTGAAGTACGCTCACAGACCAACGACATTGATCAGTTTAGTGGCATTCGTTACGATGTATGGGACCGGTAAACTGAAGAAGACACTAATCGCAAAGGGACGCAGCAATTTTGTATTTCTTCCAGAAATCTTGATCGTTGTGGTTATCTGTACCATTCTTTGCGGTGCACTTGATTGGCAATCTCTAGGGGTGGAGATCGTAGGAAAGATCCGTACATCCAACTTCACCTACAACAACCCATTTACGTCTGAGATGCTTCCATTATATCATAGTGTAATGTCTTCCAGTTTCCTGGCTGCTACATTGGGATTCTTTGAGTCTACAACTGCTTCTAAGTCATTGGGTTCAAGTTATGACTTGCCAATATCATCTAATAGAGAACTTGTGGCACTCGGTGCAATCAATATCTTTGGTGGTATCATTGGAGCATTGCCAGCGTTTGGTGGATATGGAAGATCACGTATCAATGCCATGAGCGGTGCTACTACAACATGTTCAGGACTTGTGATGGGCTGTGTCACATTGTTGACCATCTTCTGTCTTTTGGACTACATTTATTACTTACCAAGATGTATTCTATCTGTTGTTACTACTATTGTCGGTCTCAAATTATTGGAAGAGGCACCACCCGATCTTCGATTCCACTGGAGAGCTCGTGGCTACAGTGAGATTATTACATTCTGTATCACTGTTCTTGTGAGCTTACTTTACTCTATCGAAGCTGGTATCACAGTTGGCGTTGGTTACTCAATCATCAGGGTGATCAAAAACTCAAGTAATTCGAGAATTCAAATCTTGGGAAGACTCCCAGGCACAAATACTTTCATGAATGCTGATGACCCATTGCCTGATGAAGATGGAGATCTGTTGGAAGAGATTGAGGGCTGTCTAATCGTTAAGATCGCTGAACCACTGACATTCTCCAATACAACAGATTTGAAAATGCGTCTCATGAGATTGGAAAGGTATGGATCCACAAAGGTGCACCCAGCAGCTCCAAGACTGAGAAATGAATTCATGAACAAGTATGTTCTCTTTGATATGGCTGGTATGACATATTTCGACTCATCGGCGGCTCAGATCTTTTATGAGATTCTTGAAGCATACCGCAGCAGAAATATCCGATTTTATTTCATAAGAGTTCCAACAAAATATGGAATTAGAGAAAGGTTGGATAATTCAGGGATTACCGAGCTCTATGGAAGCCGCTACTACGGTCATATTGATGAAGTTTTGAAGATCATTGATGCGGGATCTGACTATAGCCCTGTACTTTCAACTTATAGTCATCCTGATTCGACCGGATCCATAGTGTAAAATCAGCTGTTCCATTTTGTCTACTATTATTATGTATTTGAAAGCTGCTGCCGATTGTACCTTAGAGCTGTATGAAGGTGGATTGAAGCTTGAGCTGAATTAAATGGCAAACTATTTCCATGTAGAGAGAGCCACGAGAAATTAGTGAAGTCCAAAAAAAAAAAAAAA
>JACVEX010000030.1:93719-224218 GCA_017948575.1 Williopsis subsufficiens
TTTCACCGAGCAGACCCGGGTTCGACTCCCGGTATCGGAGTTTTTTTTTTCATCCCTGGAAACTTCTCAATTATGTAAGCTGTAGGAGATTGAGCCGGTGCTAACCTTTCTTATACGAGGTGAACTGTAAGTTGTTGCTTTGATTGGGCAAATATCTATGATATAGATGAGGTAGTTATAATCCGTATTAGATCCCAATCGTATACAGGTGCGCCATCTCTTCTGTATACTACTCGTGTTCACCATATTTTCGCCAGCCTCCTCCTTGCAAATATCTTATCCAAAGTTATCACTTTCCTGATTAGTACATCTCTCACAGTTAAATTCATTACCCTCCTGATATGGTGTAAAGGTTTTTCGGTTTTCCTTTCACGATCTTCAAAATTTCGCAAGTGCGCTCATTTCCATGACAACGGGATTTCTCCCTAAGAGGGTAAACAACCAACACCAAAACAACGAAAAGGTGGTAACAACAACCGGGAAATTGACCACACAACTGAGGAAGACCAGTTTGTACACAGCTTGGAGTGGCCATATATACGCGCTGCTATCACGTTCTCTGCGATTGTCTGTTCCCATTTGGGTGTTCTCTCCGTTTCTTGTTACGCGTGGCGTTCCAATTGATAAACAAGCATCATCAACGGCAGCTGCTTTTTCAAAGTTTTGAGGTGAAGTCTTCATTTAACTGAGGCGAATACCGTAAAAGATATACCAAGAGAACCATTGATATCGTCCTTTGTTTGCTTTGAAAATTTCGAAGGGTGCTTATATTGCGTCTTATCGGGTCCTACTATTTGACAATAACAACGCACCACTGCAAACACTATTGACACTATTGAGACATTCTACCCTCATATCAAACTACTTGACCACTGAAATATTCTCGAGAACTCTCATAATACATCCATCTATAAATCTTGCATACGACATGACTACGAATAACATACAAACACAACAACCAATGACTATCAACACCAGTGTGCCCTCAAGCCAACCATCATCAGACTGCATGGGTGCTCTGGGAGGGCAACTGCTGAATGATTCTGTCAGAAGAGCCTCGCTTCAAAATTCCCCAGTGAATTTGGCCTCAAACTTGAACAATCTCTCTATTTCAGGTCCTCCAGGCATAGCACTGGAAAACCAGCAGAATCAAGAGGTTCCATTGTACACCCTTAAGATCAAGAATTCGCCTTCTGACATCACACTGAGAGAGGCCTATTGTATCTTTGCATTGGCAAAGGACTTCGTTGGATTAGAGCTCTTGCCAGATTCAAACAACCTCCCTGTCATCTTTGCAAGATTCAAGTCATTATCATCCGCATCTACTTATTCACAGCTCCTGGAGTCACATCAGGTATTTGGTCCAACTTATCCATTCTATTTAAAAGCGGAAATCACAGATACAAGCTTCCAACCTAGCTTGAATCTGGGTTCATCTGCAAAAAGACCAAGCATCGGGAATCACAGGTCAAGATTCTTGTTCAGTGATCCATTCAGCAATGAACCAATTGCTGAGAATGCTGAGACAGGACCGAACTCCAACGGTGTTGGTAAATCTATGCTTTTGATGGAGTCACAGCAAGATGCCAGAGAGTATGAGCAATTGGTCAGAGATCCATGGGGACAACCTCAAGCACCAAGAAGTCAACCTGGTTCATCCTCGTCGTTAAATGGTGGTCAACTTCCACCAGGATCTGGATACGGTGCATCGCAACCACAGACTCCAACGACAGAGTGGGATAGAAGAAGACAAGGATCATCGTTCTTCAATCAGTCACCATTGTTGACTACACAACTGTCCACATCACAGATCCCAACACATCTGTCTTTGAGCCAGCAGTCAGGCCCATTGCCATCGTCATCTCAAACCCAGCTCCCACCAGGTTTGAATCAGCAGCCATCAGTACCAGTCACTCCTCAGTCGGCACCAGTTTCACAGCCAACTTCAACAGTGCAATCATCACAGCAGTCACTAACAGCACCACAACAACAAGCATTGACATCTCCATCAAACCAATCTTCACAGGTGGACCTATCACTCTTGGCTAGAGTACCACCTCCAGCCAATCCAGCTGATCAGAATCCTCCATGTAATACCCTCTATGTTGGTAACTTGCCACCAGATGCCACTGAAGCTGAATTGCGCCAACTCTTCTCCCCACAACGTGGATTTAGAAGATTATCATTTAGAACCAAGCAATCTAATGGAAGTGCCGGAAATGGTTCTTCGAGTCATGCACATGGGCCAATGTGCTTTGTTGAGTTTGAAGATATTGCGTACGCGACAAGGGCGTTGGCTGAGCTTTATGGAAGAACATTACCAAGACCTGGTGGCGTCCCGGGGAAAGGTGGTATCCGTCTGTCTTTCTCAAAAAACCCATTAGGTGTTAGAGGGCCAGGTCAAAGAAGAAGTTCTGCCTTTAACTACCAAGGTGGTGCCGGGTATAAGAACTAATTATGGCTATTTCAATGCTACTTGTTTGCTTTCTATTTGTGATTTTACAATGTCTCTGCTTTTCCGGTCTCCTGTCATGATTAGGTGGGTTTATTTACTTACACCTTCACACATATTGGACATTTTGTCTATTCTGGTTCGTCTTTTTTTGTCTCTATTGTTGCATCGATGTGACTGCCGTCACTACAATCTCTCCTCCTATTTTTCTTTATCCTCATGTCTTCAATTTTTATAAATCACCGCTTTGATCTCTAGTGTTCATCACACTCCTTTTTTTTGTCCATGTCATATAACTCTCTTTTTACGTCATGGTGTTGAACATCCATGCATTTCGTCATCTATCTATCTATCTATGTGTTTTGACCTTTTTGTTTACTCTTTGATCTCTTGTCGACTCACTCAAGCTCTTTTTTTTTACTATAATGCTCTATTTCTTTGAATGATGTGCTATATAACTTTTTTGAATCATATATTCTTCTTTTATGAACTGTCTACGACCAACAAAAACAAAAGGTTCCCTCCCTATGTTTTCTGAAGTTAATTAAATATTGCATTAAGAGAAGGCAGCAAGAACGATGATCAAGGTAAGTATGACCAAAATCACTAATATGATGCAACCCCATTTATGCTTCTGCTGCTGGTAGTTATCAGCTTTTACAAGTTCCCGAGACGCGTTTTGAGTATGAGAGGCCAAGTTGGACATGTTGCTCTCCACAGTGTCAACTTGAGAGCCTTGTTGCTGGACAAGGAACCCTAACTGTTTGTAGATGGAGTTAATCTCCTCGACACCACCGTGGATCTTCTTTATTTCATTAGCTCTCTCTTCAGCAAGGATGGTATGTAGATCCAGGTCTTGCTGTGGGATTGCATACTGCTGTTTTACCTGCTGCTGCGTCAATGGGGTATTCTCATCTGCGTGCGATACGACACTCGACTCTTCAGTCAATGCCGTCTTGTTAGCAATTCTGTCTTTCAATATCACAGAAGATTGGCGCTCGTTATAGTTTCTCCTTGTCTGGTTGAAGCTCTTCTTGACAGAATCAAACTCTTTTCTTAACTTTTCTTCGCTGAACTTATCTTCAGAACTGGCTAGGTCATTGTTCGCTATCAAATGTGATATGTCGTTCGTCAGGTGCTCTAATTGCTGCTTATATTCGTTAAGCTCAGGAATTCTCACCTCATCAATAGTCTTACGAAGTGCTATACTGTCCCTTTTCGTACCGAGCTGGTTGACAAGCCGTTCAAGTGTATTCACTCCGTTAGCAAAATCTGTAAGCAAATTGGAGGCCTTGGTGATAATGATCCCAATTTTGGTCTCTGAGGAAACTGAAGGGGAGGTTATATTTCTCTGTGCTTCAAGATCGACGTTGAATGACATCTTTGTGAGCTTCAAGACTGTTCTCCTGGTTCTTTTTGGTTAGTCCCACTATGAAGTTTCTTTGAGCTCTTTAAAAGTGAAAGTACCCACCATGCATCAGCCACAACTTTTCGCGAACTCTCTGATACATTTTTAGTTACACCAGCCACTTTGTGGCAAGTGAGACTTTGACGCGTAGGCCTTACGCGTCTCAAGAAATTTTACATTTTCGCGTCTTAAACAAATACAAACAAGCGATCCATTACAAACTTTTGGCCGCTAGCAACATCGCTGAATCAACGACCAGATGGCCAGAGCTGATAAGTTGAAGGCCTTGAGGGCTGCTCGGGCTGCCGGTTCCAGCAAAGGTCTCTACGAGGACGAAGAACCGGAAGACATCTATGACTTGGTAGACGAGGATAGGTACAGGGCGAAGAGACGTGAAGATTTGCTGAAAGATGACTTTGTTATTGATGATAACGGTGAAGGGTATGTGGATACAGGTGTGGATGAATGGGATGGAAGAAACGGTACTGAGTACTCTGATGGAGAAGATGAAGTAGCGAAGTCCAAGTCCAAGAAGAAAAGTATTGGTTCTATTCCCGTTAAGAAGACTGCGCCGATTAACAGCTTCTTCAAACAAACTGCTGCGCTATCAAGTGGCCCAAAGAAGAAAGTTAATACCAACTTTGATGATATCTTGGATGATTTTGCTGCTCCTGCAAGGAAGAAGCACTCAAATATCTTCAGCTCCGCTTCCAAGACCCCACTGTTCGACCCCTCTAACAAAGCCAACAGCAGTTACTTCAGCTTAGGATCGGGCAAGTCCTCTTTAAAGAGAGCTAGAGAAGTTGATGTCAACTTTGATGATCTCTCTTCTGATCCTACTAATGCATCCTTTGATCTTGACTCATCTCCAACAAAGTCTAAAAAGACCACCACATTACCAGAACTCATCCCAGATCTGACACCTGAAAAAACCCCAAAGGAGGCCTTGTGTGCAGAAGAGAGCAAATTGGACGTTGATGACGAGGACTCTGAAGATGAGATCGTGTTTGTGAAGAGACCAAGAACCACAACCATGAACGTCAATCGCTCACACAATATGACAGCCATAAAGACTTCAGAGTTGAGATCAGAACCAGAAAGCGAAGCTAGTGTACCACCATCATCACCAAATACCTCCACTGCTGTCTACTCTAATGATAAAATTGATAAAGGTCTAGTCTCTGGTGATTCTGATGATTTCAAGATGTACTGGTTGGATTATGCAGAAGTTGATAACACATTACTGCTCTTTGGTAAAATTTTGACCAGCGATGGTCAATTCGTGTCGGCAATGGTACAAGTCAAGGGTTTCAACAGAGAGCTGTATTTTCTTCCAAGAGATTATAGAAAAGTCGACGGTGAAGATACTGATGTGAAAGTTACCGCAATGGACGTTCATGAAGAAATTGCTCCTTTAGTTATGGATAAGTTCGGCTTAAAATCTTTGAAGGCCAAACCGGAAACAAAGAAGTATGCTTTTGAGATACCAGGTATTCCGAAGGAAAAGGAGTACTTGAAGATGCTGATACCGTTTCAACCACCAAAGAATGCAAGAATTACGCTACCTTCTGATCTTGAAGGTGAGACCTTTTCTCATGTCTTTGGTACGAACGCCAACATCTTTGAGTCATTTGCCCTACAAAGAAATATCATGGGCCCTTGTTGGTTACAGATCAAGAATGCAGACTTCGACTCCTTAAAGAATGCTTCTCACTGTAAGGTTGAAGTCTGCATAGAAAGTCCAAGCTTCATTTCCCCAATTGAGAAGTCAACTCCAGAGTTCCAGATCACTCAACCACCACTGACATCATGCTCCATCTCTGTGCAGACGATGATGAACCAGAAAGAAAACAAGCAAGAAGTTGTCTCGGTAACATTGGCAACTTTTAAAAACTTACCACAAGATGCCCCGGTCGATGAGAATTTGAAGCCTACAGAATTAATCACCTTGACACGACCAATCGGTATCTCATTACCACCTGGACTGAAGGCTCTCGCTGATAAGAACAAGCTTGCATTGAGAGTTTTCAATAATGAGAAGACCATGCTTAACTGCCTCGCTGCTCTTGTGAAGCTTGCTGATCCAGATGTCTTCATTGGTCACAGAATGGAGAACATCTCTTTGGATATCTTGATGCACCGTATGCATGATTTAAAAGTCTCGACCTTCAGCACCTTTGGTCGCCGTATGAGGAAGACATGGCCTGATAGATTCGGTAAGAATAACTTCAACTCTACGTTTGCGATCCGTGAGATCTTTGCAGGTCGTTTACTTTGTGATATCGCAAATGAGATGGGACAGTCGCTGACTATGAAATGTCAGTCATGGGACTTGGCTGAAATGTACGAAGTCGTGTGCAAAAAGAAACATCTCCCATTGGAGCTCAATTTGAACAACCAACAATATCAAGAGAATGCCAACTCTATGCTCATGGCTCTTCAAGAGAACTGTACCAATTCTTTGATCACTGCGGAGGTAGCTTTCAGCATTCAAATCTTGTCTTTATCTAAGCAACTGACGAACTTGGCAGGTAATGCTTGGTCCCATACATTGGGTGGTACTAGAGCTGGCCGTAACGAATATATTTTACTGCATGAGTTTACAAGAAATGGCTATATCGTACCAGATAAGGAGACTAAACAGACCAAGCAACAGTACCAGCAGATGATGCAACAACAGAGAGCTGAGGCTGAGGATGGTGATGAACCACAAGTTTCTTCTAACAACAAAAAGTCGAAATATCAAGGTGGTTTGGTGTTTGAGCCGGAAAAGGGCCTTCACAAGAACTACATCCTTGTAATGGATTTCAACTCTTTGTACCCTTCCATCATCCAAGAGTTCAACATCTGTTTCACAACTGTGGATCGTGATCTTCAAAACATCGACTCATTACCAGAGGTTCCACCGAAGAGCATAGGTCAAGGTGTGTTGCCTCGCCTGTTGAATACATTGGTCTCACGTCGTCGTGAAGTGAAGAAGTTGTTGAAGGATCCAAGTGCGTCTCCAGTGGAAAAGGCGCAGTATGATATCAAGCAGCAGGCCTTGAAGCTGACCGCCAATTCTATGTATGGATGCTTGGGTTATGTTAACTCCCGTTTCTACGCTAAGCCATTAGCCATGCTTGTGACGAACAAAGGTCGTGAAATCTTGATGGATACCAGACAGTTGGCTGAAAGTATTGGTTTGAGAGTCGTTTATGGTGATACTGATTCTGTTATGATCGATACTGGTTGTAACAACTTCCAAGAAGCTATTAAGATAGGTGAAGACTTCAAGGTGAAAGTTAATGAGAGATATAGACTGTTGGAAATCGACATTGACAATGCTTTTAGAAGATTGCTATTGCATGCTAAGAAGAAGTATGCTGCTTTGAACGTCACTTTTGACAAGGCTGGGGTCGAGCAACACACTTTAGAAGTCAAGGGTCTTGATATGAAACGTCGTGAGTATTGCCCGTTATCCAAGGAAATCTCTACATATGTCTTGAACAGGGTGTTAAGTGATGAGGACTCTGAAGATTCATTGAACGAAGTCTACTCCTATTTGGAGGATATGACAACTAAGATCAAAAATAATGAGATCAGACCTGAGAAGTTCAAGGTCAACACTAGATTATCTAAAGATCCATCTGCGTACCCTGGTGGTAAGACGATGCCTGCTGTTCAGGTTGCAATGAGACTTAAGGAACAAGGGAAGATTGTTAAAGCTGGCACTGTCATCACATTTGTCATTACCGCAGGTGAAGAAGGTACCGTTGCTGAGAGAGCAAGATCCTTGAATGAACTGCTCGCAAAGGATTCAGAATTAAAGCCTGATCCGCAGTATTATCTAGAAAAGCAGATTCTTGCACCCGTGGAAAGATTAGTCGAGAGAATCGAAGGTGTTGATCTTACTCGTCTGTCGAAGTCCTTAGGTATTGAGAGGCATAGAACCTATCATCAGAATATTCATCAAGGAGGGTCAGAGATCTTTCAGCCATTGGAGTCTACTATCACTGATGCCGAGAGATTCCAGGCCTGTGAACATTTATGGTTACGCTGTCCGTGTGGTTCAATGTTTCCATTCGGTGGTATTGTTTCCTCTAAAGATTATGGCATGACATTCAACGGTATTCAGTGTTCCAAATGCTCACATCAGCTTTCTCCCTTGCGAGTTTCGAGTCAATTGGAACACAGAATCAGAGCATTTATCTCACACTACTATGAAAATGTTGTGACTTGTGACGACCCTACGTGTGGCATGACTACAAAACAGATATCTGTCTATGGTAAAAGATGTTTGAGCAACGGCTGCAAAGGTGTGATGCGTTATCGTTATAGCGATAAGGCATTGTATGACCAACTGCTTTATTTTGACTCCCTATTTGACTCTGAGAAGAACAAGGCACAGCTGTTGAGGCCTCTTTACGACCCTCGGGATAAGGAAAGACCAGACGCTATGATTAAGGGACAAGTTGATGCTCTTTCCGAACAGAACAGAGAATTATTTGGTATTTGGAGAGGAGTGTGTCAGAAGTACTTAGATGACTGTGGTCGTCGTTACGTAGACATGGGTAGTATCTTTGATTTTATGAAATGAATTTTATTATATTTTGTTGGCTCCTTGTAGGTATAATCCTTCCCAACTGAAGCATAGCAACGTCGTGTTGTGATCAGACATCTATGTTTGGCCCCTCTCTACACAGCCTTGACAACGATTGAAAAGTCCTAAACATAGCTAAATTGTGTGTCTTTACTTGATAAAGCGAATAGTGTTTCACAGCCCATACATTGTCACATGTGTTCTATATTTGTAAAAAAAATGCTATCATCAGTAAACACAGCCCTGCAAATCGGCTTTTCTGGTGGCTGGTCCCTGCAGACTGCGCCCAGCGAAATGCCGACGCGTCGAGATAAAACAACTCTGATTCCTTGAACTTTGGAGCCTCTTCAAAACCACTTATTTGCAAGAGAGCACCTAATACTCTACATCAATGATCATCCCTACAAAGACTGCGGAAATTTCACCTTCCAAACTTCTTCTTCCTCGCTCCTTCACCTCAGACGTTGTAACGACCGCTAAATCGTTCAAGAGTTGGAATTCTTGTATGGCTGATAAACCGTGTAAAATCATAGCTATTGTCGGCATTATCCTTGCGGTTTTCTTTGTCATCTGGCTCCTCAGTGGTATTGCACGTTGTCTCTGTTGTGGTGCTCAAGGTGTGTGTTCAGCATTATGTTGTTGTCTCTTGTGTTGTGGTTCCAATACAAGGGATATGAGCCGTGAACCATTGAAACAAGAGTCCGCATACGACAACCCTCATATGTACCCGCAGAAAGTGGTGTATGATAACTCTCAATGGGATAACACGAGATATGACGGTGCACAGAGGATGCAATATGGCCCAGGAACAGTGGATTCATATGGGAAGAACACCAACTATTAACGGTATCAATATAAAATCTGGGATCTTGAAATTGTAGCAAATTATGAAGTTGTGCATCTGATATTACTTTTTCAAAATGGAAGCATGATCACAGACAGGCCAAATATACTTTCGGTCATAGATCCCCCCCCCCCCTGCGGCCTTGTCTCTAGGACATTGTCGACTCAATCTCAACCTGCGAGATCCATGATTTATGATACTTGGATAAAGTTTCCCATCCAGTATGTCGTTCGGAATCACAGACAAGAATCAGTTTCATTTTAGATAGCTATTTCCAAGTGAGCTTCTCTGAGCTTCTCTGACTTTGAGTTAGTCATTCGAACATATCGGACGGGTGCAGATACGAAAAGATAGGTAATATATCATGGTCTTCAGTATTTTCAAGCAAAGATCTTGGAAATATTCCTCTTGTACGGAATTATAGGTTTTTTTTCGCCATAATGTTGGCTTAAAGTCGCCAAATCAGCACGGTCCTTACCTTGTGTAGCTACTCAACTGTGAAAACAAAAAAGTGGGCTGAAGACGGGATGATATTAGAAGAATAGAGATGGAGAAGGTCTAAAAATATCATATCCTTTTACTGGGCTACAATAATGAGTTCTTTAGTCATATGAATATCTCTTTTTTTCTATTTACGCATCATTTAGTCAAGCTCACCCTAACGTCATGGACCAATTGAACCAATTGCTCATTAGCCCTCGTGCTCAATTTCGTCAATGTATTCTCTGACTCCTGCAATCCACTCTTTATAGATCTTTGGAACGATAATACCTCTGGATACTTCTCAGCCTCGTAGTTCTTGATGGCATCACAAGTGTTAGCAAAAGTACGTGGGAGGAAGAAATTAAACGCAGCTGTACCAAACACCAGCGGAGTGATAAATCTTACTGGGAATGAACGCTTGTTTGCAAGTATTGAACCAGTGAGGAGCGCAGTAAGGGCATAGTTGAAGTTTGGAAGAAATTTATCACGAGGATCATAGACAGATGTAACGGTGCTCACAAAGTTGTTCCATTCGTTAAGAGACGCAGCTTTCAAGTTGTAGTACTCAGCTTGAACAAGTGTCACCTCCTGGTAAACTTTCTCACGCACCATTTGTAACTGATTTTCCAAGTAAGAAGATCTGTTCACCTTATGGCCTTCGAGGAACTCCCTTGTCACTGCTTCTTGTGCAGTTGTGGCTTGTTGCGAGTACTGTTCTGGCACTGGTACTGGTACATTACTCTTGTCAATGCCGGTCTCCTCGGCGTAAAAAGAACGTGATGGCATCCTTTTTTCTCTATCTTCAGTACTAGTTTCTCTTTCTGCCTTCTTCACCCAATTGAAAGCGCCCAAAAGTGGATGGAAAGCGCGGTAGGAACAACAAGGCGCTAGGGCTCATAACAGCACCATCTGTTGTTTTTCCTATTGTGTCGTCTTTCCCTTTTATGTCGTGTTCTATGCAATCTCAATACTACAGTTTGACTAAAAATATGTACATCAAACATAATTCTTAAAGAATTGGTGTGTTAGCTCGACACCGACAAAAGTGGCAGCATTGGCTGGGAACGATCTGAGCAATGCAGGTCCAACACCTGGGAAGAATCCCTTGATACCTCCACCCTTTCTATAGATCTCTGAAATGGCATCCCTTGCGCTGATCTTCTCCGTCACAGAGTTGGTCATTCTTGTCTTCACCGTATCCACAGGGAACACCACTAGCCACATGGCCATACCACTGAGACCACCAGCAGTTGACACGGCCAATAGAGATAGTTCACCATCTTTAGCACCACTCAACTTCGAAAGCTCCTTCTTTGCCACTTCGTACACTGCAAAGTACAATGCTGATCCAGGACCGTCACGGGCCAATGTAGCTGTGGACCCTCTAAATAGGGAGGAAACACCTCCAGATGCCAAAATGGACTTGATAGCACCCAATGTAGACTTCGATTTCGAGGCGTCCTGGGTCTGTAACACAATCTTCACTCTTTCCATTGGAGCAGCGACAAGAGTTGTTGGGATGGCTGAGAGGAACCCTGCAGTTGAAATCTGTCCTATGGTCAATGGTCCGGATTGATCTTTCTTGGTCACAAGCTGCTTACCAACATCGTAACCCCAGAAACTCACAGCAAACATCGGCGTAACACCTAGCAGAGGAGGCACAACACCACGGTAGAAACCTTTGGGACCAGATGCCTTCAGAATATCACGCACTGCAGAACCCATTGAAGGAGCTTGACCTGATTGTAAGCGAACTTTCACTAAGTCGAACGGATGGCCCGTCAGCACCGCTGCCACACCACCAACACCACCTGCTACCACCGACTTAACGTTTTCGACTATGAAGGAATCCTGTGTGTCGGCCATTTGTATCTTTGTTTATAGTTGTATCGATTCTAACTGGTTGTTGTCTTTATCAGAGATCTTAAGTGAAGTTCCCCAGGCCCTTTTTATACCCCCACACAGGCCGGTGCTCCACACCGTTGAACCGAGGATGTCACGCAGCCACCCACAACGGTTCCATCAACACTTTTTGGATAACCGGTGGGAAGAGGTTGTGAGGTATTAACTGTGTTCGTTTTAATCTTTTTACAAAGAGGCGGCGTTGAAAAGGGTTGTTGTTGGGAGGTTATTTGTTGTATGTTGATATTTTGCTTCTATGTCCACAACAGAGATACGATGAGGTGACAACACGGCTGATGGTATGGGCCAAGGGGGAAGTGGTTGAATTTTTCAGAGTTCATAGCGTCTAACATTGCCGGTTGTGTATACTGGACTCAATCTCTATGTAGTCTCTCCCACAACTGGCAGTGACCATCTAGTCACGACAATGACCTAGTCATGGCTCAAAAAAAAAGGTACTTCCTGATAAGTCACATGTGACTCTTATCAGATATCGTTTACATAATAATCTTATATCATCAGCGGTACAAGCTGTTTTCATTGGTCACTAGTTGAAAAATCAGCGTACAATTGATCTTAAGTCTCTTGATCAACTTGACCGAAGAGCCCTCTCGTGCCACAAACCCATCTATCGCAAATTCTCGGAGACAATTCCAACTTCAACTTCCAAAGTGAATATCAACAATACGAATAACAGGCGGCGATGACATCGCCCAGAAGCTTAGAGCAGATGCTCTACGACCGTGTATGTGATACTCTAGCATCAATGGACAACGTCTAATATCCCTCCTAGCTCATGAGGTCACCGGCATTTCACAGATTTGTCCGCAAAATATACTATAAAGTAAATGGGATCGATCCTCATCAGTTTGAAGAGCCAATTAAGATGTATCACAGCGATAAGCTGTTTAAGCCGACACCGCTGCAGAAGTTCAAAGCCTGGAGACTCTTGTTCTATGATGAGATGCGCTCATCTGTCGGACTGTCAAAGAAGCATAACTTCTGACTGCTCAGACCCATCTTCAGGCCCAGCCATATGTGAACAACACAACCATACACACTAACGAATCAATAAATAAAATGAACAATTGTTTATTATAGCAAAAACATACAAAACGCCAACCCAATAGAAGGCAAAGAAAAGAACTTACAAAAAAATCTTTCAAAATGACTTTTTTGGCTTAAAAGCCAAAGAGTTTCTGTCAGCCTTTCTGAAAGCCTTTTTACTAACCATACCAACATCGTCCTCCAATGCAATTATAACATTCTTATCACTTCCAAACTTGAAGTTATCAGCAACAACGTTACTAGAATATCTCTTGATCAAATATGGCTCAGCATCACCACGCAGTATCTTCTTCAATGACCAAGTAATGGCATATGGACCAGATGAAGACACAATAGTCTGCTCCTTGACATCCAGCCCAGCGTTGAAATATGCCTTGGAGAAATCCAAGCTCTTCTTGGTGGTAGCTTGCATATACGCAACGTGTTCCGGCGCAATCTTCAACATACGGATCTTGGGCAATTTATCCTTACCAAAAGAGGCTTGGAAACCTGACTTACCAGAGTTATTACCATCTTTAATCGTCAAGTCTATAAGCATCAAATAGGTCTTACAAGTTGCCAATAACCATTTACCATCGGCGCTTACTTCAACATGCTTAATATTATCTCCAATGGCTGGCAATAGAGCTTTTGCACGGATACCCAAACGGTCATACAATCTAACATCACCCTTGGTAGAGGCAACAGCAATGTAACCATTCTCTGTGGTACCAAAGGAACTGAACCCATTCTTTGTAGCATATGACTTATATTCAGATTCAACCAATTTATCACCGCTCAATCTTGGGTCGATCTTGAAGAGGCCCTTATCGGAAATACCCAAGAATGTCTGCTCACCAGTCATTTGGTTAAACTTGGAACTTGGGCCAAATTCGTTCACTTGTAAATCGTCACGCACTTTCCATTCATCCACAATCTGACCGCGTTCAAGATCCATACGATAAAGAATATCCTTTTGATCACCTTGCATAACAAGAGAACGATCTTCCGTATGAAGCATCATCTTTTTCGGTATGAATTCTTTGCCCTTGACATTCAAATTCTGGATCGTTGTGGCGTATTTCAACTCATCGTCCTCATTTGTGTTAAACACACCAACTCGATTGCCATTCGTAACATAGGAACGATCATTTTTGAAAGCCACTGTCAAGTTCTTATTCTGTCCTTTGAAATTGACTTTGTCATCTTCATCCTCTGAATCCGAGAAAGACTCCTTATGAAGACCAGTACCCAAGCTAACACCCGTCAATTCTACTTCTTCACCCTCCTCTTCAGATGCTGGTTCATCCTCCTCAACGTCGTTGTAATAATCGAGCATCTCTTCATCCTGACAGGGAGTTTCAAAAGCAGACATCATATAGTTCTGCTCAACATCATCCTGTTTCTCCCATTTAGATTGATTATTATGTTCATGGTAAGCCCTTAGAAAGCCCTGCTTGAAGTCATCCAGTTCTTCCTCATTAGCAAATCTTAGCAAGAAGGTAAAAGCACCCTCATTGGCCCAATAGTTGAAGATGAAGGATGTAACACTGGATTCAAATCTTGAGTTCAATTCATCAGAGACAGCAGCACCGAATTCTAGCCCATCGCCACTGTTAATACAGAGCCAATATTCCCAGTTTCCCAAGTCCAATACTGTGACTTTGACATTGCTTCGCAATTTGAAAGAGCCTTCTAGTGAATCATATACGTGAAGTTGGGCATTAGCAATAACAATCGGTTCACCCTCTGGAGTTGGAACGTTCTTCAACTCTGGTGCGTTATCAGTGTTTTCATTAGCATCCTCATAAACACTATCACTCTCGTCACCCTCTTCATCGAAATCAAAACCCTTAGAATCTGCTGTAGAAGATGAAAGGGCTAAACTGCTAAATCCCCTCTCAAGCGAATCCAAAGGATCAGCTTCTGGGTCAAAAATAAACTCCTCAAGCTGTGACTGCGTAATACCTGCTGATGATCTCTGGTACTTTCTTTCAAAGCAACAAGCGTGTAAAGTATTCATGAAATGGTCAACTTCCATTGATTTGACATTCTCGTCCACAACGAATTCAAAATTTTCACCTTCATCACCGTCGATGTTATTCCAAGAGACGACCAATGTACCGCTTCTATTCAATTTATGCACTTTCAGTTCCTTATCAATTAAGAACACTCTTTCATCCTTGCTTTCTTCGAAATCTTCCTCTTCATCGTCATCATCACCTCTCAACTGCTCTTCACCCTCCGCGTATGCCCTCTGGATTACTAAAAGGAAATTGTGTGGGGAAGAAGTTTCGCGGATGGAGGCTGCAGCATCAGTGTAGAGACATTCGGTAGCAGATTTCGGCGAACCTGGTGATCTCTTTAGGAACAGCTGTCCTGATGGGATCATTGCGAGCTCGCCTTTTGGAGATGATCCAAGGAATTTCTTGAGAAAGTTCATCGCCCTCCGCTTAGACTATATGTGTAGCTCACGGTAGTGGCAAAAATCGCCCCAGGATCAGCACCGAATTGACTGTACTAAACAATTAGAGAAATGTTGATGGCAAAAAAATTCGGGGGCCCACTAAAATCAAAAAATCAAAACAAACGCCAAAACAGGAAATCCGAGATTATCGCATCACGTGCTCTGGGTCGAAATTCGTTGTCAGCCTGAGTATGAATTTTCCACTTTGCAGGTCCAGGAAACTTTTTTGTGACAGATTTATGAGTTGTCTTCCAGAGGTATTTGAAGGCGCTTGAAGGTATTTACTTGGGCTATTGTGTTAATATGCTTCGAGGACTTCTACAGATCGCCGTTGGAAGTCCCAGGATTGGCGGTGCACCGAGATTCATCCATTGTTCCAGTCCATTGTGCAAGAACGATGACATTGATAAGCTGAGGAAGAAAGCTATGGAATTACAGATAGATCCCAAAGTTCTTGCTGATGCCGAAAAGCTTGTGATGAAGCCTATCGGGGAACCTACAAAACATGTAAACAAATCTCATCAATCACAGTCAAAAAGTGACACAAGGAAACCACCTGAAGGTTGGAGAAAGATGAAACTACCTGAGTGGAAAAGACACAAGTATGCCCTTTGGGAGAAGTTCGAAGGCCAATCATGGAATCCTGGGAGAAAGCTATCAAGAGATCAGATGGATAGTGTTCGTTTGCTGAAGAGTGCAATGCCTAATCTTACGGCCAGTGATCTGGCAAGAGAGTTTAGAATCTCTCCAGAGGCTGTCTCGAAGATCTTGAAATCTAAATGGAAACCACTTAATGATGAAGAGGCTGATAAAGTTAGGGAAAGATGGCTTAAACGTAAAGACAGGGCACTGGAGATTATGGGTTCACGAAGAAATAGTGATCTTAAGCTTTTGATAAGTTCTGGAGAATTCACAGGTGTTCGTAGAGCATCTCCGGATTATTTAAAGAAGAAAGAGCAAATTAAGAAAGGAGAGCAAAAGGGTGATCCAGAGAGACTCTTCAAGTTTGATAAGATAACGAACAAGAAGAAGAATATGTTCTAATTTTTCTCACTGAAGCTTTAGTTAACGAATTACGATACACACACGCATATATATATATATATATTTATATATATATATATATTGTACATAGATGCATTCGTCATGAAATTACCGGTAGAAGAATTCAAACAGGGTTATACTTGACCAGTCAAGTACCAACCTTTAATGGTTCTGATTTCATTCTTGATATCAATGGCAGAGGACCTCCCACTGATGGATCTATCATTTGTCTTAAACAACTGTGCAGTACTATAAGCATCAATTCTTCCTTGGAACGTCTTAATTTGGAAAGTCGTAGGCTGCAAATCTGTCAAAGAGATGCAGTACTTATTATAATGCTCAACACAGTCCCGAAGTTTCTGCAACTTGTCATTCAACTTGTTATCAGACTCGACTGTCTCATCTTCAAATGTGACATAGGTGTTAAGGGTCTTGGCAGGCTCATTACCATGAGTCTGTACCGAGGCATCAGAGTAGAGCTTATCACCTCTCTTGACAGCCACTATTGGAAGGTCCCGTTTCTTACCCATGAACTTCAATAGAGCGATGGCCTTACGCAGTGCAAAAGACACCAGCTCGTTGCGTCTATCGTACTGTATCTCCAGTAGAGGCTGTATAGCCATCAGGAGAACAAAATAGAGCAAAGATAGGGCTGTACCTGATCTGTAAAGGAGCGAGGTTATGTATCGTAGAGCAGGAGGAATCTGTGAGAACTGCTTTTGCTGTGGAATGTTCTCAGGAAACACAATAGTCATGGTAATTTTTCTTTTTTTTTATCTCTGTTTGTAGTTGCTTTTACCTCTGGCTGTTATTCCCAAGTAATTCGTCATGACTATTCAGCGTTTCTGAGTGGAGAAAGTTCACGACAGCCGAGTCGCGAAAAGACAAACAACTTCACCAACAAACACAGAACAACAGCACAGGAAAGACCCGCGCTTCAGACTTCCAAACAACTCCTAAAGGGCCTTTCAGAGACAACATCTATGATTACCGACGAACAGCTCAACAAGATTGCCATTGGATTCGGTCTCTTGACTTTCTCCCTCATCGTGGTGTACCACACAATCACGTCCACGACGAAGAACATGAAGGCGGATTAAACGTGGGGTTATAAAGGATGCGGATGGATTTTTAAATGGTGATGTTGCTAAGTTGCTAAGATACATAGGCTGATTGAGTAGGTTGGAATGAATATAAAACTGTGATTTTTGTATCATTGGTCGCTTACTTGGTAACTAGCAGAAGTAGTATATACATCACAAGGTGTCATAAGCTGCCACCATTCCATAACAGATCACCTTCTGTAAACTCCAAAAAATATGTCATAACCGTAAAAGAAGATCTTTCATCATCAAAAAGAAACCTCGACCGCGGTACTCACCAGACGACCAAAAGTGGAAAATCGCCGCTGTGTGCTAAACAAACCCGCGCACCTGGCCACCTTACTTAAACCCAAGAGCTCATCGCTGTTCACCACAAAAACCTCAGAAAACAATAGTGAACATCATAGAACAATGACATCCCCAACGGGGGACCCACCACTCAACACTTCATCTACCTCTCTGTTCAAGAAGGATGATCAAAACCTGCTAAAAAGGAGTTTCAAAGTCACAGGGTCTGATGCACACTTAAGACAAACCCCAAGAACTTCGATGTCACAATTGAAGCTTCAAGAGTTATCTCATGATCAAGACCAGCAACTCAATAAATTCGACCTCCAAGAGCTAAGGGACGGGTTCTTTGATCCAATATATACCAAGCCTACAAAATTGGGTGACTCGAGAAATTTAATGCACACTGATAAGAGGCGCAACTTCTCTATAACCAAAGGTCTCTTCCTCGACTGGATTCATCAAATACCATTAGATCTCAAATATCAGGCATTAAAGGCACTACGAAATTGGAAAATTATCACAAAATTCTCATTGGCATACTTCATAGCTATGTTACTTTGTCTCATTGATAAGTCTGGAAATTGGTTCGGTTATCATAGAGAATGGTTACCTATAGCCACACTGATCAATCACCCGGTGCATAGTATTGGTGCGCAATTGGAGATGACTATCCAATCTATTCTGGGACTAGGTCTTGGTCTGGGGTGGAGCTCACTGGCATTATACATCTCCACAGCTACCCAGCCAACCAGAAATCATCAAGGTGGCATACTGGCGGGGTCACTGTTTCTTGGCCTTTTCTTCATGGGGTGGTTCAAGGCGTACTATATAAGATTCTACTATATGCTGTTATCATCTGGATTGGTGCTGATATTCTTATCATCTAACTTACAATTGGACAATACCACCATTGTGTGGAGAAACTGTTGGGAGATCGGTATACCCTATCTCTTCGGAATCTTGATATCGCTGTTTGTCTCAGTCATATATATTCCATACTTGGGCCATGAGAAGATGACAGATGCCATATTGAGAAGCACTTCGGGTATAAGAGATCTGTTACAGGCTTTTATTTCAATTGATAACGATTCGGAATCAGAGAAAGTGGTTAATTTGCAGAAGATCATGATTGAGCAAACGCTGACCTTGTCAGAGGATTTTAGAGAGTTTCTTAGTGGCTCTAAACTTTCTTTGTTTCACGATGAGGATCTGAAGAAAATAAGAAACCAGATTAACTTCATTGTCTCGCCGTTACGTGTCATACCTACTCCAACGATTATCTATTTCAACAAGAGCGTTGGAACGACTAAAAGCAATACCATGGTTGGCACAAATGATATTTCCCCGGAGGCTATTTCTGGATATGCTACACCTCAACCTAGGCCAAAGGGACTGAGCTCTTTCAAGCTGGATAGTAATGTCGTCTATATCTCAATCATGAAGGATGCGTTCAACGAGCCCTTGTTCAATCTGATATCCCAGATGGTGAAACAGATGGATCATATGGAGACCACGATCAAGACACTGGGCTGGTTGAACTCAAACTCTCCTAAGAAAGCTGAACTTACCCTAAACTTAGAAGAGACGAAGGTCATATTGAAGAAACGCGTTCATCAGATCGATTCTGCTTATAGACGCTTTGCCAAATCTGAATACTTCAACCGAGATTTACTTAACGAAGAAGCTGTTATCAATATCTTTTTGTTTTTACGTTACTCTCGTCAAGCCGCGGTAATGATCATGGATCTAACAGAAACACTCATCACTGCAACTGGCAAAATACATGGTTGGAAAGTGTATCTCCCAAACTATCCTTTACGTCGTGCATTGCGTCGCTTGCCAGAACAATGTCTACGAGATCAAGGTGCAGATTCAGTCTATCATTATTTTGAGACTAAGATCGATGTTGATGATGCCTTTGAGCGGATATATAACTTGAACACCTCAAGAATAAAGAATCAGAGTGAGAGAAACGCACAAACAGTGCGTGCCATTGACCATCATGATTTTAATTTCCACTCGACGAAGAATCCTCTTCGATTCAAGCTCTGGGAACTGATCTCTGCACTACGTGATACCGAGACCAAATATGCATTTAAGGTTTCATTTGTAACCTTGTTCCTTGCATTACCAGCATGGCTGGAAGTTTCATGGTATTGGTATTACAAATTTCGCTGTTACTGGTGTCCAGCTTTGGTTTATTTTTTCCTAAGTCCTCGAAACTCAAGCACATGGACAAATTTGACAACGCGATTGATTTGTTGGTTTCTCGGGTGCTTTTGGGGTTGGGCTGCTAATCAGGCATATCATTTCAAGAATAGCGTTGTAATTGGTGTATTTGCTGTTTTGATTTCCCTTGTTTTTTCATATGGCTTCCTCGTTGAACGGCATCCAAGATCTAGCTTTATAGCGCTCTTGAGCTTCACTATTGTTGCATTAGATGTTAAGATCCTTGCAGAATCCACGAGTTCTTCTATCTGGAATCAGACTTGGCCAGTCTCCCTTGCCATTTTGGTTAGTATCTTCACAACAGTCTTTACTAATTGGCTCATATGGCCATTCTCTTCTAAAGGTGAACTTTACAAGGCATGCCACTCTCTCTTGCAACATATTGGTCAATCGTACCAGTCAGTGAGTGAACGCTATCTCTATAGAGATAAGGACGATGATCCAACAGACTTGACTTTAGAGTTGGCCAATATTCGGGAAGTCAGAATGTCACAGAGTTTACAAGCAGTGAAGTTGCTACTTCCAAGAGCTATTCATGAACATGATTTAACACACTCCTTCAAGCCTGAAGTATTTGAGCTCTTGTTGAATTCTTGTGATAGAATCTTGGAAAAGATAATTGAAGCGAGAATGAGTGGCATCTATGTAAAAGTATGGGAACAGGATGAAGACGAAGCCACAACGCAGGCATTACTATCATATCGTCGTGATTCTGTCACCACAGTGATCCATCTGCTGTATATCTTGTCTAATACCTTCTTATCAAAGACACCAATCCCAAAATATCTTCCCTCATCGATCATGATCAGAAAAGAGATGTATGACATGATTGCAGATCAGGAATTAAAGAGATTTACATCTAATATAATGGAAGACATTACTCAGAGGTTAACAGAAGTCAACACTTCTGAGAAAGATGATGTCTCTTATCAGAAGGCACATTGGACTGAAGTTCATGCTATGGCATTCTCAAGGGCATTCACAATCATTACAGAGGAGTTGGAGAATATCGTACACTTTTCTAAGGAGATTTTAGGGGAGGAAGACATATTTCATTGACATTTTATACGATAGAGCTTTAATATCTAATGCGCGTAATTAAGCCGATAACGTAGGATCTGCACAGTGGCGCGCCATTGTGTGTCTGGATGTGAGGTAGCATAATCTGAATGTCCACCTTCAACATATCCATCTTCATCCCATATCAAGACACTTCCTCTCAGAGATTTGCGACCATTTGATAAACACGATATGTCATCTGAGGCAATTGACATCTTTAGTGAACGAACAATAGCGGACCTAGTAGCATGGCGCTTGGATAAGCGTATCACATCCACCCTCGTCGCTCCCTCAACACGAGATACACAGGGCGGCAAGGGCCCAATAATGCATATTGTCATTTTAACGCATTGTGGAGCTGTATACAAATGGCTATCATCTTTTGGACCCCAGGTTTTCATTGATGAAGTGGCATCTGATAAGAGAATATGCGGAATGAGATTGACGATGGGCAAAGTTGGTGCCTTCTCAGGAGATGTTCTAGTACAATTAGAAGGTCAGATCATTGAGATATTTGATGTAAGTGTTAAAATGTCGGTTTCCATATCAGTCGATTAACTCATGGCAGGCTATTGGGCTATTTCTTCTAAAAACCAAAGCTGAAGAACGACCATATTCCATCTCTATCATGATAGACAGAGCGGCTAAATATATTGGATTCGAACATCCGGTTGGAGTGAAATTGACTTTCCACAAGGTCACGATCATTGGTGATTCCGTTACAGTATCCTCATATCAAATGAGAGATGTCCTTTTGCTAGTGTCTGATATCTCTAACTGGTGCAAAATTGAACTTGATATCAAACAGATATGCAATTCCATAGGGCCATCGTTACAAGAACCGGATGAAATAACTGTTGTTGAACAAGCTCCAAATCTTCAGTGTCAATCAAGCCAACCGGTTACAGCTGTTCTTGACACGGAAGAGGCGAAGGAAAACAGAAATGAACGTCTCCCCAAATATGTGAAGCTCACGCGAAAGGAGATCACATACATCATCGGCAAGAAAGGTTCTAAGATAGAGCTGATCAGAGAAACAAGCAAGGCCACCGTGAAAGTAGTTCCTCTCAATACCAAAGTGAACGGGGCGGATAGTGTTCATAAAGCTGGCGAATTGACCCAGTTCCTCAGAGTTAGTGGGACACAGAAGCAGGTTCAGAGAGCCTTACGTTTAATCGAACAAGAGATATACCAATTCAGAATCCATGGAGTGACAGAGTACTAAAACTTGGAAGGATGTGATCCACATCTCATTTGTCCCATATAACTTCCTTTTCTTTTTGTTAGGGCTCAGAGTTACGCTGGGATCACCATAGTGAATGTGTAACTTCCAGACTGGCGGGTCAACGCCTGAACTACCACACATTTCCGGATTTGGTGACTCTGCAGGAAATTTTCACCGTCCGCTCATTGAAACAAAAATTTTCACAGGGCCGAAGTGGAAAATTTTACTGGAAAGTTTTTCCTTTCATCTTCTCTCTTAGTAGAACCTCCAACCAATCCAGTTTATATTTCAAAATGGCTGACGGTGTCTTCCCAGGTGCTATCGGTATCGATCTTGGTACCACCTACTCTTGTGTTGCTACTTACGACTCTGCTGTCGAGATCATTGCCAACGAGCAAGGTAACCGTGTTACCCCATCCTTCGTTGCTTTCACTGCTGAGGAGAGATTGATCGGTGACGCTGCTAAGAACCAAGCTGCCTTGAACCCAAAGAACACTGTTTTCGATGCTAAGCGTTTGATTGGTCGTCGTTTCGATGAGGATTCTGTCCAAAAAGATATCAAGACCTGGCCATTTGCTGTCATTGACAAGGAGGGTTCTCCATTCATTGAGGTTGAGTACTTGGGTGAGAAGAAGACCTTCGCTCCACAAGAGATCTCTTCCATGGTTTTGACCAAGATGAAGGAGATTGCTGAGGCCAAGATTGGTCAAAAGGTTGAAAAGGCTGTTATCACTGTTCCAGCTTACTTCAACGATGCTCAACGTCAAGCTACCAAGGATGCTGGTGCCATCGCTGGTTTGAACGTTTTGCGTATCATTAACGAGCCAACTGCCGCTGCTATTGCTTACGGTTTGGGTGCTGGTAAGTCTGACAAGGAGAGACACGTCCTCATCTTCGATTTGGGTGGTGGTACTTTCGATGTTTCCTTGTTGCACTTGGCTGGTGGTGTCTTCACCGTTAAGGCCACCGCTGGTGACACTCACTTGGGTGGTCAAGATTTCGACACCAACTTGTTGGAGTTCTTCAAGGCTGACTTCTTGAAGAAGACCGGTAAGGACATTTCCTCCGATGCTAGAGCTTTGAGAAGATTGAGAACTGCTGCTGAGAAGGCCAAGAGAACCTTGTCCTCTGTTGCTACCACCACCGTTGAGGTTGACTCTTTGTTCGATGGTGAAGACTTCTCCTTGAACATTTCCAGAGCTAGATTCGAGGCTATCAACGATGCTTTGTTCAAGTCTACATTGGAGCCAGTTGAGCAAGTTTTGAAGGATGCTAAGATCGCTAAGTCCCAAATCGATGAGGTTGTCTTGGTTGGTGGTTCCACCAGAATTCCAAAGGTCCAGAAATTGTTGTCCGACTTCTTTGACGGTAAGCAATTGGAGAAGTCCATCAACCCAGATGAGGCTGTTGCTTACGGTGCTGCCGTCCAAGGTGCTATCTTGACCGGTCAATCCACTTCTGATGACACCAAGGACTTGTTGTTGTTGGATGTCACCCCATTGTCTCTTGGTGTTGCTATGCAAGGTAACGTGTTTGCCCCAGTTGTCCCAAGAAACACCACTGTTCCAACCATCAAGAGAAGAACTTTCACCACTGTTGCTGACCACCAAACCACTGTTCAATTCCCAGTGTACCAAGGTGAACGTGTTAACTGTGCTGAGAACACCTTGTTGGGTGAGTTTGACCTGAAGAACATTCCACCAATGCCAGCTGGTGAGCCTGTTTTGGAGGCTATCTTCGAGGTTGATGCCAACGGTATCTTGAAGGTTACTGCTGTTGAGAAGTCCACTGGTAAGACCGCCAACATCACTATCTCTAACGCCGTCGGTAGATTGTCTACCGCTGACATTGAGAAGGCCATTGAGGATGCTGAGAAGTTCAAGTCCTCTGATGAGGCTTTCTCTAAGCGTCACGAGGCTAAACAAAGATTGGAGTCCTACGTTGCTTCTATTGAGGCCACTGTTACTGACCCAGTCTTGTCCTCTAAGTTGAAGAGAGGTTCCAAGGACAAGATCGAGGCTGCTTTGTCTGATGCTCTTGCTGCTTTGGAGATTGAGGAGTCAACTGCTGATGACTACAGAAAGGCTGAGGTTGGTTTGAAGAGAGTTGTTACCAAGGCTATGGCTACTCGTTAAACTTGCATGACGAATTCTTCAGTTTTGTTTGTATAAATTGGTGTTCTAAAAAAATCGTAATTAAAATGTATTTTGCTTGTAGCTGAGTTTTTCTTTTCTTATGCCGTCGTCTATTTCTCTCTTGTCCTCTTTACGTTTCGGTGAGCTTTGATGATTTTCTCCGAGACTGAATTGAAAAATTTATTTGAGCTCATCGCATCGACAAGGAAAAAACACCACAGAAACAAAGAAAACATAGATATCCCAGAGGGCCGATGAAACTTGATACTTCGCATATGCGTTATCTAACGCCTGATGACTTTCGTGTCCTTACAGCCGTCGAGATGGGCTCACGTAACCACGAAGTTGTGCCGACTTCCTTGATCCACAATATTGGTGGTCTTAGGTCCATCAGTGGTACAAACAGGTGTATCGGAGACTTAGCTAAGTTGAAACTTATTAGAAGGCTTCGAAATGCTAAATATGACGGTTATAGACTCAGTCACACAGGTTATGACTATTTGGCTATCAAGAGCATGACGAACAGAAAGACACTGTATTCGTTGCATACAACTATTGGTGTTGGTAAAGAATCTGATATCTATAGTGTCTCTGACCAGTCTGGTCGCAAAAAGGTGCTGAAGATCCATAGACTAGGTCGTACATCTTTCAGAACTGTGAAGAACAATCGTGACTACTTGCGTAATCGTTCCAGTGGGTCTTGGATGTATCTTTCGAGATTGGCAGCTAATAAGGAGTATCAATTCATGAGTACGCTCTATGTGAATGGATTCAGTGTCCCAGAACCCTATGACTACAGTCGTCATTGTGTATTGATGCAATACATTGACGGATTCCCAATGAGACAGCTGAGAGAGCATTCTGATAAGGAGAAATTATATTCAGATTTGATGAAGTTTATCGTCAAGCTTGCTAATCATGGATTGATCCACTGTGATTTTAATGAGTTCAACATCATTATCATAAATGAAGAAGCAAGAGGTCAATATAAAGAGGATTTCATCGTTATTGATTTCCCTCAGTGTATTTCTATCGGTCATGCCGATGCAGAGTTCTACTTCAAGAGAGATGTTGAATGTATTAGACGTTTCTTTAAGAAGAAGTTGGGGTACGAACCAAAAGAGCAGAAGGGTATGGTCGACACTGATGGGTATGGTGATGGGTATAAGTTCGCGTATCCCGATTTCAAGAGGGACGTTGAAAGAATTGCCGATTTGGATGTCCAAGTGGAGGCCTCGGGTTATAGTAAGAAGAAGAAGGGAGATAGAGATTTGGAGGACGCAGTTGCTAGTATGAGAGCGGGTCTTGACGGTGACAATGTTGTTGGTGAGAGTGATGAAGAGGATGAAGATGAAGACTATGATGAAGACGATTATGATAGTGACGAGGATGACGACGATGAAGATGAAGATGAATATCAGGACGAGGAGAATGAAAGAATCATCAAAGCACTACAGGACGGTGTTGAAGGCTTGAAGATGGATAAGTTGGGTAACTATATTCTTGAATAATGCAATAGATGGTAAGATTCAATATTTCGCTGGTATGAACGCTAATGCCCTGTAACTCTGGTACATTAATGCTGCGTAACCAGCCTTATCAATGGCAATGTCCACTTTGTCCGCCAGGGACATCCGTAGGTGTAATGCCTATATATATGGTGACCATTATGACTATGGTTGAAGGCCTCAAAGGCGCTAACCAACGTGCTACCCGTGAAAGTACTAACGATAGTGCGAAAATTTCATCAAGGGCCCAATGGCTTTCCTAATGGCTGTTGCTGAGGCTTGAACCTCCAAGTCCACCGATACCAGCTCTAGTTAACGGTGAAAGCGTATTGGCTAAGTTCCGGTGGCCATAATCACTGCGGCTGGTTTTAGCCCCAAGCTCGTATTTATAGTGATTCTAATGGTTGTTCTCAAAGCAGCAGCTATAATTGTGGTTTTAACACTGGAAATGATGTCTGTGCTCTTCGTCTGTGCTGTTCGTCTGTTCTCTTGTTCTGATCAGAGGAAGTGGTAGATCCTGACGGGGACCCTGTTGGAACTGCAGAGGACATTACAATCGTTGATCGTAGTAGTCTCTCAAAGGCATTGAATTATTCTCACACTAACTTTCTAAATTGTGTATTCTCTCGGTCTACAGGGGTGGTTCTTTCCTTTGCACAATTGATAAAACGTGACAGCTGTGGCCCAATGGCTGCGATACAACAAATCACTGGAGCTATTCAGAGCTCCACAAAAGCCTAAAGGCTATGAAAAGGGACTACAGAGAGGCTCTTGATTATCATATTCGAGGATACCAGCTCCCAGTCAGCTTTGCCCGTTTCTGGTGATTGATGGCTTCGCTTTGTTAAATTGATCTTCTCAATATATGTGGAGGAGATGTTCAAGAACTCCCTCGCTCCTCAGATGCTCTTTTATATTGCTATAGGTCAGTTCTACTGCGTCTATATATGAATTTACTAGTATGTATTGTAGAATTGATAGGGATTTGTTTCGTATTTTTTTAGTAGTAACCTTCAAAGTTCCTTCACATAGTGCGTAGGACTGCAAGGGGTCCTCCCTCAGGCTTCGAGAGGTAAGCAGCCTCGGTTCAGGTTAACTACTAGGCAGTGGTGAGAGACTTCAGTAACGCTCTGCAACAAAGATTGCATCGTCATCTACAGGTCCCTTTGATCACCAACATCAAATTTTGTGTTTATCTCATTTCGTAAAAGTCATCTATTACCATCTGCCCTGTGGGCCATCATAACCACCGGGACCACCAGGGCCTCCAAATCCTGGTCCGCCAGGGCCTCCTGGTCCGCCAAATTCTGGGCCACCAAACCCTGGGCCGCCAGGACCACCAGGACCACCAGGACCACCAGGACCACCAAATCCACCTGGTGGACCTCCTTGAGGGCCGCGGAATCCTCCTGGTGGCCCATACCCACCTTGGCCACCTGGTGGGCCACCTGGTGGAGGACCTTGACGGCCTTGACCACCGTGATAACCACCATGGTGTTCTTGCTTGTACTCATGGATCTTCTCACTGGCTTTATGGGCAGTAAAGGCACCAGCAATAGCACCCCCAATACCACCTAATGTGGAATGATTGCTACTCAATTTTGAACCGGCATACCCGCCAACAGCAGCACCAGCCAAATCTGTGAACAATCCTCTTTCCCCATCGCCTTGCTGGCCCTGTTGCTGGCTGTGTTGTTGACCTTGTTGGTAGTATTGGCCTTGTTGTTGCTGCTGATTATATTGGTCTCCTTGGTTGGAACTACCACTATAGTAATCTCTTGCGGACATTGTCTTACTTTTCTAAGCAATTACTTTAGCAGTTGATAACAAAAGATCAATTGGAGCCGAAGACCCCCTTTTTATATGTCCATGATTCGGTATGATGGGGCTTAGGATGAAACACGCAAGCTGACGCAAAGGGGTGTTGGAATCAGGAACCCGAAAGATCAACCGTAAAAAAAGGCTATAATTAGATAATGATAAGTCAGATTACGGGCTATACACACTAGTCATCATCACTGTTGAGATCGATCTCTCTGTCGTCATCCCCGGCTTCATCTTCATCTTCGTCTTCGTCTTCGTCTTCGTCTTCATCGTCGTCATCGTCATCGTCGTCGTCATCGTCATCATCATCACTGCCACTAACCTCACTAGTATCATCAACCTCCACATCAATACCATAATCGCCATCCTCATCATCGTCATCCTCTTCACCAAATTCCTGTTGCAACTCTTCTAGAGCCCCTGTACTCTCTGCATTCTTCATAGGTTTAGCCTTCAATTCTTCACTCATACTCATATCTGTCACTTGTCTTCCCTTGACATAGGCATCAATAGCACCAAATTCCTCTTGATCAATCATGCTGAACTCAGCTTTGGAGCCGTTTTTCAGCACCAGTGTGACGTTGAACGTGATCCTAGTAATGCTTGAATACTGGATTGACTCTATCTCTGATGACTCAAACAGTAAGATGGGCTTTTTAAATCCAAATAGAACGTGGTTAGGTAAGAAATATAGGACGCCTTCCTTAGTGCCTCTATGTGCTTGTACATGGAACGATTTAGTCTGTGGTGTGAAAGTCTGCTGCAATTTGAAACCTGCTATAGAGCATTGACGACTGAGATGTTCATTGAGGCTCTGTCCTTGTTTTAGTTTCCCCTTGGATTGCAACTGTTGTTCCAAAGCCGATGTAGTAAAAGAGCAAACTAAGGGGTCTGGCGACTCACGGTAAAATATTACTAAGTACTGGTTCTGTTTCTTCTCGCGAGAAGGTAGCAGTGTGGCAAAAGTAATATTTTTATTTGATAAGTCCTCAATGGTCAACTCTGGAGCTTCAGCACCGGATTTTGAAAGTGTGAGCATCGGTTTCTGAGTCTTTGTGCTTATGGACACAATCAAATCCAGTCTCTTTCTCAATGGTGATTGGAATGAAAGGTCAGTCAACTCAAAGATCACGGTGTTCGGGTTCAGTTTTTGAGATGATTCTGGGGAGTTATCCGCAACTTTACGACGCTTGTTGTCAGTGAGAAACTCATGGAGTTGTTGGAATACCTTGAAGGCGCCATCATTCTCTTCTATGCTAGTGTGTTAGTTTTTTCGTCACCATGATGTGAGAAAAAAGAGAATACATACCAGAGATCCTGAGGATATCGGCTTTTAGTTGTGGGGGTAAATCATCCACAAAGGAGATCATTGTGTGCAGTTACTTCTCTGTGGTGGTTTTCTTTTAAGTGTTGTCCAAGTTGTTATTCTTTGTTGATGTTCACCCTGTGGTAGCAAGTCATTTTCAAAATGTTCTTGACGCCGGTATCAATTCCTAAAACATCCTAAGAGTGACTTTTCTAAACTAACGGAAAAGAACGGCAATTAACGGTTACTGGATGGTCACAAGAGCCTCAGAAAACATCATAACAGATGTGCCACTTCAAGGGCCCTTGCATACTCCCTTTGTCTCCTTCACTCCGGGGATTGACTAGCCATCAAGGAATTTCAATACATATCTACGGACATTAACAGATATCACCAAATAGTACGCGATAGGATCATTTACCCAAATCTCTCAAGCCTCGCCCACGCAAAGAGAGTTCGCCCACATTTTTTTCTCTCTCCAAAAAAGAAAAATCAGAGTCACCGAAACAAACTTCCCCGGACTTTCACATCTAAACCACTAGTATGTTCCACTGGAGCGAATATTTCACACTATTCAAGAAGCATGAGACGAGGCCAACGCCTCAGTGTATCTATAACAAGAGGCTGTACTGGGCTGCTCTGCTCGCGGCCTGGGTCGCGGTGATCATTGGCTACGATGCTGGTTTCATCGGTGGTGCAGTCTCTCTGAAATCTTTTCAATCAGAGTTTCACATGGACACAATGAGCTCACAAGACAAGACAAATACTCAGGAGACAATTATCTCGTTATTCCAAGCAGGTGCCTTCTTTGGAGCCCTCTTCACTTACCCAATGGCTGGACTCTACGGTCGATGCATCTCTTTGAATGTAGCTACCGTTTTTTTGCTCATAGGATCAGGTATCCAACTTGCTGCTAATAGCTCAAGAGGCCTGGGGCCAATGTATGCTGGGCGAGTGCTTACTGGACTTGGTATAGGCGCTGTGAGTAACGTTGCCCCAATGTATGCTGCCGAAATCGCACCTCCTTCAATCAGAGGCCAACTCATTGGGTTCTACGAGATTGCATGGCAAATAGGTGGAACTGTCGGTTTCTGGATCAATTATGGTACCAGTGTCCATATCCCTAATGATGATTCAAGGCAATGGATGATCCCAGTAGCGCTGCAACTGATTCCACCTGGCCTCTTGGCTCTGGGGCTTTGGTCATTACCTGAATCTCCTAGATGGTTGTTCTCGGTGAATAAGCGAGAGAAGGCTATTAAAAACTTATGCTACTTGAGAAAGCTTCCCGAGGATGACGACTATATCCAATATGAGATCCGTGTGATTGAGGAGGAGATGCTCACAAGAGCAAGAGAGGTTGGTACAGGTGTCTTGGATCCTTTCAAGACTATCATCACCTCCAAATCCCTCTTGCATCGTCTAGGCCTCTCTACATCCACATTCATTATCCAAAATACTGTCGCTGTCAATGCTGTAAACTATTACTCTCCAAAGATATTCCAGACTATGGGTATCAGCTCAGTGGAATCGTCTCTCTTGTCCACAGGAGTTTTTGGTATCCTCAAAGGTGTGTGCTGTCTTATCTGGTCCATGTGTATTGTAGATAGGTTTGGCCGCCGTCCTGCATTGATTTGGGGATTGATTGTATGCTCATTCTGTTTCTGGTACATTGGGGCATATATCAAGGTTTCCAAACCCACAGAACGTATCACTAATGGTGATTTGGGTGTTGATGGCGGTGGTCGTGCTGCATTAGCGTTGTTCTACATCTGGACAATCTCTTATGCGTTTAGTTGGTCGGGTACTCCTTGGGTTTGGAACTCTGAAGTGTTCTCTACAAATATCAGAAATGCCACTTCTGCAGTGAATGCTGCCTCGAATTGGTTCTGGGCTTTCATTATGGCTAGATTTACTAGTCAAATGATTAGCAAGATGGAGTACGGGATCTTTTTCTTCTTTGCAGCATGTATGACTGTGTGCCTCCCAATCTTCTTCTTCCTCTACCCAGAAACGAAAAACATTCCGATCGAGTACATGGATGAGCTGTTCAAGCATAAGCCATGGAGAGCCCATGCCATTGTCCTTGAACAGATTGCAAGAGATCAAATATCGGAAGAGAGCGCAGAGATCATAAAACTGGAAGACGTGGACATGAAGGCAAGCACTGAAAACAAGTCTCATCAGTCATGAGATTCCAACAACTTCCATGCAGTCCCTGTTACATAGTTTGTTACACTTCTTCTCTACATTTGCATCGTGTTGCTGTTTTTTTGTTTCTTTGTAGTTCTTCTGTTTTAACCCGGTGTTAAAATACGTCGTTTTGCGTCAAGTGAAATTGACATGTGCTCAATCACTCAAGGCATCAACAACAACAAGCATCAGAGTAGAGCAGCTCAAAGAAGAACGCTATGATGGGCGACAAGGAATCCTTTGACCTTCCACCGGGATCTCAGCGTTCCTCGCGCTCTTTCTCGTCATCTCATACAACACCTTCTGGCTCCCCCTTACTGTACGCAACAAATCCTCTGTATGCGACGTCAATGGACTATTTGCCACTTGAGAAGGTCACCTTCTTTGACATCTTAGACCCAATGAGTACAATCCAACATACAACTACAACTCTGTCAAAGAGATACAATAAGGTGAAAGAGCATGGCCTCAACACCTATCAAAAGCTGAAAACTGAGACTAGCAACAAGAGGCGACAGTACATTCATGATCTCAAGGACACTGACGCCTTAAAGAGGAAACTTGCCGAGCGTGTAGATAAGCTAGATGAGAGATTGAATAGGTTATTCTATGCTTCGAAGTTTGAGAAGGCCTTCTACTCGCTGGCGATCTACATGATCTTCCTTGGAGGTTTTATTTTGGGGCATTATCCGGAATACTTCCATCTCTTCTATACAGCGCTTTTGCTGGTCCTGATGCCCATTAGGTTCTATACTTTTTGGAAAAGGTCATTTCAATATTTTCTGGCTGATCTTTGTTACTATGTGAATGGACTCTTGATCGCCTTTATTTGGCTTGCTCCACAATCCGCACATCTCTATACGGTATGCTTTGCGTTTACCTTTGGAACATTGGCTTGGGCTGTGATCACATGGCGTAACTCACTGGTGTTACACTCTGTGGATAAGTTCACGTCGTCTTTTATCCATGTGATGCCTCCTGTCGTGACGTTCGTCATCACTCATATGCTCTCGGATGAATACAAACTGAAGAGGTTCCCAGGAGCCGCAAAGGTCACTCGTTGGAACTTCGTCTCAGGTATCCTTTGGACCTCTCTTTATTATCTCATTTGGCAAAGTGCTTACCATTACTTCATCACTTTAAGGAGAGCTGAGAAGATCAAAGCTGGAAGAGCGACAAGTTTTGAATGGCTGCGCAAGAGTTTTGCGAAGACATTACTTGGCAAATTTGTCAACTCTTTACCTAGTCCATTCCCTGTGGTGGCTTTCACTTTCATTCAATACGGTTATCAATTACTCACGATGAGTATCTGCCCTCTATGGTTTGCCTATAAGTACTTGGCTGTTCTGTTTTTGACATTTATCTTCTTTGTTGCAAGCTATAATGGTGCTACTTACTATGTTGATTATTATGGTAAGAAGATGGAGAAAGAGGTCACTAGATTGCAAAAGGAGATTGCTGAGATGCAGGCATCTGGTGATTGGTTTGAAGATAGCTCAGATAATTTAGTGAAACTGTCAGAAAATGTTGAAAAACAGTGAAATAAGACATTATCTACAGTTAGACTGGATTGCTGTATTATATTAATAGACTCTTATAGTGGTAGCATATGGAATTGTAGATCTAGCCTGGTATTAGTTAGAATATCAGTCCTAGGAAATGGAATGGTCTATAATAGATATAACTTGTCGAAAAGATTGTCCTATGCGCTAATGATGAAAGCAATATTCCAGTAGTAGCCGTTGGTTTTTTAGGTTCTAAAAGAGAAATATGAAGGAGCCAAATTCTTTGAGATAAAGAGACCTCTGTTACTGGTTTATATTATTTATGTTTTACAATAAAATTCAACTCACCTATTTTGCAAAATGTGTAAAAAACAACAACAACAAAAGCACTAAATAGCCAAAGAAACTAACAATTAAATATATATAGAAGAGCTCTTCTAAAGAAAATAATAGAATTATCCAATATCCCTCCTTATTTCATTATTAATTAATACAGGTCAGGAGCATAATTAAAATCACACATAAATAAATCACTTCCCTTAGAGTAGACATCCAAAGGCGCGAGTGGTTTAGCGGTAAAATTCCAAGTTGCCATCTTGGAGCCCCCGGTTCGACTCCGGGCTCGCGCATTTTTTTCCTACTTTATAATCCAGTTAAATTTAGGTCTAGTGTCTTATTCTTTAATCGATATTTCAAGTTTTTTTTATATTGAATACCATTCCAATTGCGTAAATTACACAATGATGCAATACTCATATGAATCAGTATACATTTTAGTGTTAGAGTGCACGTGCGGAGGTGCATTATCATAGATTATGATTTGAAGTAGGTCAATGATATTCTGAACAAGAGAGGATTTCCAGGAAAAGATCATGCACCGTTGAACTGATTGGGGGATTTTTATTTTGGTAATAAGATTTTGTCAGAATCCAGAGAATGAAATTCTCAGCGTTTCATAACACCTTCAGATCCCCATGACAGGAACCACGAAGTAGTCAGCCTTTATCCACAACCATTTCAATTCATTAGAAGGAATTGCTCCAGAGGCAAGTATAAATTAGATTTAAAGTTTCTGTCGTATCCAGATCTCTCACTGTAGTCAGCATACCGATCGCTCTTTTTTCCAAGGTGAGGAATCATCGAAGAGCCAGAATCACAGATCCTGATTCCTTTTCAAGTGGTCTTTTTATGAGCTCAGAGACTCTTTTTGTCTGCTTAACCATTCAGATATGAATATTATGACGGTCAGACGATGGAGGCTTTGTAGTTTCTTGTGACTAGCAGTTAAGCAGACTACATTCGATGACGGAAGAACGATGTGATCTCCTCAGCGATATTCTCCTGAAGAGAAACATACCAAGCAGATCCGTAATATCGGAAGGAAGGAAAATTGAAATTGACGAGGAAAGGACTCTTACCTGTAATGAGGATGTGGATATCCCTTGAGACACAGAAGTATTGGTTAACAGTGGTGGAAGCTGTTGATAAATTTTTAGTTAAACTATGCATACATGTGTTTACAGACATCCAAAAGCGCGAGTGGTTTAGCGGTAAAATTCCAAGTTGCCATCTTGGAGCCCCCGGTTCGACTCCGGGCTCGCGCAATTTTTTTCTGCATCATCAATAACGTAACTCAGAGCAGCTACAGAGGGCAATGAGTTGTGTGGGCTATTATTATGGAACCGCTAACGATTACGCTATTGGAAAAATCTCACATTAACTGCTAATCACGTTACCTTTCCTCTCTACCTACTAATCGAATGGTTTAATTCCTGATTTAGTCATACCTGTCGTAGGAGCTTTGTTTTGATACCACGCATCGCCTTTGCCCCCAATTGAACTTGAGACTCTAAAGGAATGCCAGAATTGCAAAGCTAAACGGTAGGAGACCCGGGGTTCAAATATTTACCATATAGGATTCAACTTGATATTATCTTCTTTTCATCTCAACACCTGAATTTTGCAATCAAGTTAGCGCAGTTGTTTATGTGTTATTTTGGCTGATGGACTAAATTTTGTCTATGAGGCACGAAAGTTTTAGGAACTCGACATGTAGAAAAGAGGCAAATACGCCATTTCCAATTTATTTCAGCTTCCACTATACATTAATGTAGTCGCACAAACGGGGATTGCTCAACGATTTCTTATGAAAATTGAGAGATTCATCTGTGTTGGCAGAGTTGATGCTATCAAGCACAAGGTTGGGTATGCAAAATTTAAAACGGATCAAGGAGACTTCTATGGAACAGCAAATCAAGTCCAAATTTAAGTAAGTACCCTACATTCTTTGAGTGTAATACATGAGAAAGTTGTAGGACCAACATTTATTCTGGAGGTCAGAGTTTGGAGCTGGACGCATATCTTCAACATGAGGAGAACATAGAAATGAATCTAAGGATGTAGTATGTAGTGAAGCCAGCACAGAACTTTAACTACAATTGAGCATAATAAGAACTTCAACTAATAAAAAAGTGCCATAATACAATTTAGCTCAGAACACCAAATATCTATACCCTGTTTTTTCTGCAATCAACTGTAATTGTGTATCCAACACCATCTACTTCTTCAGCAAGCTAAAAAATTGTTCGTCAACAGCAGAAATCAAATGTTGCACAACCTCTGGGTTAGCCAAGGTAGACAAATCACCCAATTGGTCGGCTTCGTTTGAAGTAATCTTTCTCAAGACTCTTCTCATGATCTTACCAGATCTGGTCTTTGGCAAATCATCAACGATGATAACAGTCTTTGGACCAGCGAATGGACCAATTTCACCTCTCACTTGCAAGATCAACTCGCGGCGAAGCTTGTCTGGGGTGATATGTTCGTTGGAGTCAGTGATCTTCTCGTTGGCTTGAACCAAGTAACCATCCTTCAAGGAAACGAATGCAATAACAGCTTGACCAGTCAGTTCATCGGCAATACCGACAACAGCAGACTCAGAGACACCCAAGTGATCACACAAGGCGGTCTCAATCTCAGCAGTGGACAATCTGTGACCAGACACATTGACGACATCATCAACACGACCTCTGATCCAGTAGTAACCATCGTGGTCTCTACCGGCACCATCACCGGTGAAGTAGTAGCCTGGGTATGGCTTGAGGTAAGTGTCCATGTATCTGTCGTGGTTGTTCCACACAGATCTAGCCATGGATGGCCATGAGGATCTAACAGCAAGGACACCTTCAACATCGTTACCCTTGAGTTCTTCACCAGAAACTGGATCAATAATCACAGCATCGATACCGAAGAATGGGACGGTAGCGGAACCTGGTTTAGTTGGAACAGCACCGGCCAATGGAGCGATCAAATGGGAACCAGACTCAGTTTGCCACATGGTGTCACAGATAACTGCTTTACCTTTACCAATCTTGTCGTGGTACCACTCCCACAATTCTGGAGCAATCGGTTCACCAACGGAACCCAAAGTTCTCAAAGAAGAAATGTCGTACTTGTCGATCTCAGATTCACCGACTCTCTTGATCAATCTCAAAGCGGTTGGAGCAACATAAAAGTGGGTAGCCTTATGACGTTCAATGATTCTCCAGTATCTGCCGTAATCTGGATAAGCTGGAGTGGATTCAAAGATGATGGTGGCGGTACCCAAAACCAATGGACCATAAAGGGCGTAGGTGTGACCTGTGATCCAACCGACATCACCAGCGGTGAAGAGAACATCTTCTGGGTGAATGTCAAAGACGTATCTAGTAGTGAGAGCAGCACCGAGTAAGTAACCACCTGTAGTGTGGACAACACCCTTTGGAGACCCAGTGGAACCAGACGTGTAAAGTAAGAACAATGGGTCCTCAGAGTTGACTGGAGTTGGTGGCAAGTAGCCTCTGCTCTTCTTGGTCTCTGTGTGCCACCAGTAATCACGGCCAGCTTTCATTGGGATACCCTCAGAACCTGTTCTTTGGAACACCAAAATCTTCTCGACGGAATCGACGCCGACGAGGGCCTCATCCACAATCTTCTTTGTGTGAACGGTCTTACCACCTCTCTTACCTTCGTCACATGTGATGATGAAGTGGGAATCGGCATCGACAACACGGTCTTTCAAAGAACCAGCAGAGAAACCGGCGAACACAACAGAATGGATAGCACCCAATCTAGCAACGGCCAACATGGCAACAACAGCTTCTGGGATCATTGGCAAGTAGACGGCAACGGTGTCACCTTTCTTGACTCCCCAAGACTTGAGCACGGAGGCAACTTCACTCACTTGTCTCAGCAATTCACCGAAAGTAATGACTCTGTTCTCACTCTCATCATCAGCTTCGTAGATGATAGCGGTCTTTCCTGGGTTAGCAAAAGCGTGTCTATCGACACAGTTATAGGAGGCGTTCAATTCACCATTGAGGAACCAAGCAACGTCACCGTTCTCCAATGAGCCGGATTGAACCTTGTCGAAAGGTCTATGCCAGTCCAAGTATTCCTTAGCCAATGGACCAAAGAAACCCTCCGGGTCTTCGATAGACTTCTTGTGGAGTTCTTTGTAGTGTTCCAAGTCGGTAACGAAACCTTTGTTAGGCTGCTTCTCGTAGAACTCTGAAGGAGGATGACGGGCCTCAACGTTGGCGGCTTCGTGTACCACTTTGTGATTTGGCATGACTGGATTGTTCTTCTATAAGCTTTGAATATGGGGGATGGGATATTGGTTGATAGACAATGCTCTTCTTCTTATAGTATAGCAATTGGCCTAATGAGCAGATCAACTGAATGAAAGATAAGAAGCAAGAAGCAAGATACAAAGGGGAACAATGCTTGTAGATAAACTTGGAGAAATTGTGGAGGGAATTCCTTTATAAAGACAGAAAGTGAAAAATGTGCCGGCGCGTTCGAGCGAAGGAAAACAACGGGATTGGGAATTTGGGACTAGTCTCTATAGTTAACGAGCTGAACGAAGATAGAGCGCGACAAGGGGACTAAGGTGGACTAGTGTAGAATTTCATAGCACAAAAGGGGGATAACAGCTCAGTGTGTTGGTAAGATAGAGGCTGTTATAACACTTATGGTACTCATAGTCGCTGTAATTCCTCTAATTTACATCCTTAGACACCTATAGGGATAAAGATTGACTTGCCAAAATGAGTCCCTATAGACTTCGGGCCTAGTACCAAATTTGTTGGCTAGAGGAATTGTTGGGATCCTTCATCATGACTCCTCTATATAAAAGGCTGGAGTACTTAGTTAACAGAAGACTGTTTCATTCACTCTGATAGTCTTTGATCACTATGAACATGATTACCAGAACTTCTAGTCCTAGTCTCCAGGGGCTACGGCCAATGACGACGTGAGCAATTGGATCAATGGAAAGTCATCATGATCCCCGGCTTGATGGGTCGGATTGTAAATGTTTAAGTAAGATGGGAGAACTGTCTATTCATGACACAACGCCATAAACCATAAATCGTCGATGACTAGAAAGTATATATTAATACCTGATTAGAACAAATCCAAGACGAGGGGTGCAAACCGTTTAAACCCCTCTGAGGGACCGCCCCTCTATCATCGCTAATACCAACATCATGGAGAATAGAACCTCAGAGCATTTGGAGGAACAAACGGCCTTGGTCACCTCGATAACTGCAAATTGTGGGGATCAATAGGATGACGTTTATCGCAATGTTCGGCCTCCTTAAAATGGACCAGAGGACGTTATCTTCAACGCTTAACTAAGATGGGTCATCACATAGCTGATGTACTCTTAAGCGACTCGGATCCTACAATGGCGTCAGGTACATATGATCAATTATTTCTCGGTATTCGGTTACAAGGTGGGCTGTTTGCACTGATAATTCACGTTCTATATGAAGCTGTGTGGTACCTGACTCCCTTTCGACCATCTTCCTAGTACCTTCCACGCATTTGCGTCAAGCACACAAAACTTGATTCTCCGTTAGTTTGGAGAGACTCTTTTTGTAACAGGTAATCATTTATTTCTCGCCGGACAGCTTAAATCCAGCAGTCGACTCTCCCTCTGTACCATTCATTTACAAGGAAGCTCGGCAGCGAGGGAGGAGGGAGGAAACGTCAACCAGAACATTGTAAAAACTACGTTCATAGCATCGTAGAATCTAGTCGCAAACATATCTGTGCTCATCGATTCTTAGATAGGGGCCATTTCTTCCAACTTCCTCTCTCCCGTATAGTTTTGCCATTACCTGTCTCGCTGTGCCGTGGCGAAAGCTTTTGACACATTCTGCTCCATATCACAAGGATGACGTGCGTACACGTTAGCTTCAGCACAACATTTACCAGGCAGGATAAGAAAATAAATAGACCGTTCTGAAATGCGTTACAACAGAGTGCACATCCCTATAGTTAGAGGTATACAGAGAGACTTCAAGCTTAAGATTTTAAAACATGTCTACACTGTACAGCCATCATCCTAACAAACAGGTAAGTCAGCAGCTCAAGAAACCAGCCAGAGCTGAGCCGAATAAACCCATTGGATGATAAGGCAGTTTATGAGATCCCATAGCTGAACTTCAAAAAACTACCGTACCTTTTCAGTGCTCAGATGGCTCCAGTCGATGACATAGGAAAAAAAGCCTTCATCAAGGCTTGGGAGTGGGTGGCGCGCCCTAAGCCTATCGGTGATAACGGCAGGTGACACATTAGCTGTTGAGATCTATATAGAGATCTGTTAAAGATGGAGACACAGATAATTGGTGAGAAAGGTGTACGCTGTACCATAGGAGAAGACCACGTAGATTGTCTATAATGAATAGTTTCATTCGTTGCCTACCTAACTTGTTTCTGCGTATCCGGTGTCTCGGCTTTCTAGTGGGCTTTGTTGTGGGCTTACAATTCGGGGGTGTATAAGGATTTTAAAGAAAGTTCAATTTGCTCTTCTTCTTCTCTTCTTTTTGTTCTTCTTCTCATAATCAAAAGCCTAAGATGATGAAATTATCTACGCTACTTGCTATCGCTACTGCGCTGGTGGGAACTCAGGCCCTTGAACCGTTCTCACGCCCAACTGTGGAAGATGCCGCTAAGTACGCAAGAACTCTGATCAAAAGGGAGTCTCTTGCAAATGTGAACACCATCTACCAAACAGGTGACAGCGAGGGCCTCCCAACCTCCTTTGTTGAATATTACGCCGATTGCGGTGATGGTAACCCTGTGATCCTTGCAATTGATATGTCTACATCCTTCAAGAACGTGAACAACGGCTCCCCTGCCACACTCTCTGTCAGAGTTGGTGATCACCCGTTGAACGAGCACGTGAACCCAAAGTACCCAGGATCACGTCCAAGATCTGTGGCAGGCTCCCCAAGAATCAATTTGAGGGGAAAATTCGTTGACGTTGCGGCTGATGAAGTGCCAGCTTTGGAGGCGTGCTTCCTCAAGCGTCATAGAGACGCAGGCTGGTGGCTACCAGGTAACCCGATCCATAAGTCCCATTGGGTCAAATTTGAAGTCGGTGATGCTTATTACCTTGGCGGGTTCGGTGATACTGGGTACATCGGTAAAATCTCTTCTGAGTTGTACCATAATGCTACGTCTTTGGATGACCATCCAAGGGGCCCACCTCATGAGAAGCCACATCATCCAAAGCGTCCACCTCCAAGGGATGAGGAACCACCAAGAGATTTCTCCCGGGAGGCTATTAAGGCCCATCGTTCTGTCCTTCGTATGGCTGAAGAATACACTCTCAAGATCCTCAATCAAGTTGAGACATTGAAGCAATACTTGGCCACTGAGTCCAAGCAAGACTATGTCATGTCACTTGAACATGAAGAGTCCGAATCTATATTAGATATCTTCAGAGCTAAATTGGAGAAGAGAAATGAAGTCTGCAAGGAGGTAAATTTGAAGAATTTCTCCGATGAACAGATTGTGCAGATCATTGAAGAGTTGCTGAAGTTGAAGACCGAGTTGGATGAATACACCGCTGCTTATGTTAACAAGATCCATTCTGAGCACAAGAACCTCGGATATGACCGACTTCTGGAATATCAAGAGAACCACAAGGATGATAAGCCACACCATTTGGAGGAGAATGCTCGTGTTGAGTTCATGCGTCAAGCAGGAATGGATGTTCGCCATGACAGAAAGGCAAAGGATAAGCAGCATAAGGGTGAGAACCAAGGAGTAGATGATTATCATCTCAGAGGTGAACATGAAGGTCGTTCCAGAGAACATCATCAACCACCATGTCATTCCAAGGACTTGGACGCACCGGAGGGTGGATTCTTTAAAAATGTGATTGATCTGTTCTCATTTGGTAAACCTAAAGCACCTCCTTATAAACCAGAAATTCCACACGGAAATGAGAGAAGACCAGTTCGCCCACACGGTGGTAAGAGAAGACCAGAACCTCCACACGGAGATGAGAGAAGACCAGAACCTCCACACGGAGATGAGAGAAGACCAGAACCTCCACACGGAGATGAGAGAAGACCAGTTCGCCCACACGGAGATGAGAGAAGACCAGAACCTCCACACGGAGATGAGAGAAGACCAGAGCCTCCACACGGAGATGAAAGAAGACCAGAACCTCCACACGGAGATGAGAGAAGACCAGAACCTCCACACGGAGATGAGAGAAGACCAGTTCGCCCACACGGTGAACCTAATCCTGACTATCAAGAGGACGAGACTCATTACAAAGGTGATACCCACCATGAAGACTCGAAAGAGCCAAAGCATCACGCCAGACCTGGCATCTATTCATCTTCTGAGATCTTCGAAGCTCATCACCCTGGTGAAAAAATTCCAGAAGAATTGAAGGACGAACTAACTGTTGTCCTTATTAATCAAGACATTCAGCAATAATCCTTATATGAGCTTTAGGTAGGATGGCTGCTCTGCTCTTTTTTTATGTGTTACGACTTTGTTTGGACGTTGGGATTCTTTTTATTTTTTATAGCTTTCATACTAGTTCGTTAAGTCTTTTTTTAGTTTTGTCAAAAGAGCAGCTTTTTATATGAAATACATTTTCTTACTTTATGGCGTTTAGTTAAGCAGTGCCCAAGACTCTTCCTTCACCTGGGAATCCACCAGTAGCAGTCTGTCCCTCATCAGTTGCAATTGGCTCAAACATGGAGACGTACTCAGATTGAGATCTCAAATGCTTAGCGTCGATCTCTTTATAGTAGTGGAATGCATTTGGGATCAAATCAATCAATTTCTCCAGCTTTTGCTCGATCCATTCGATCACTTTAGAAGGGGGGACCAGCTTATCCATATATTTGAACGCATACGCGTACCCAACAATAACACCGAAAAAATGGCCCATGAAACTAGAGCCTGGCATGATTATGGCTGTAATAAGGACCAAGGCAAGTGGTGTATACAGTGTAGGAAACGTCGTTGTTGGAGTTATGGTGATGGTTGGCTTGATCAAGGATTCATGGTATGCGTAATAGGTTAAGAAAGAGAAGAACCAACCAGAAGCACCAATCACACTGGTGTTTGGCCACAAGTAATAGCCAAAGATACAGTATGGGATAGCGGTAAATACCGCGAAGAGGTTAAGCATGACACCTGTATACACTGTCCCATGACTTCTTTCAAACTTGGATAGTGGAGTTATGAGACCAATGACGTTCAAGAGGACATGGAGGAAAGAGATATGACCCAATGGGTACAACGAGATGCGGTTGACTATAGTATTTGTTAGCTTTCACAAACACAAAGGGTGGAAAAAAGATACCAAAAGAAACAACTTACGGTCCAGTTTGAATAGAGAATCAGCATGGAGTGCAATTGCTTTGTTGATCTCCAAGGCGAAGTTCAAGAAGTGTAAAGAGACAAGAAAGACAGAGAGACCTGCTGTCAAAGCAGGTGGGGAGCCACCATTTGAGCGAAGGAAATAGTTCTTCACTGAGGAAATTGTGAATGCCATGCTTGGTTATCAAGTTGTTGCTCGCTCGCTCTCTTGTTTTTGTTCAGTTATCTGGGGGCGGATTTTCCCCTTCAGGAGCTCATCGCGGATCAAGCAAAGTGAACTACAAGAGACAGAAAGATATCATAGAAAGGGCATTAGCAATTAAAATGGATCGTTATTTCTTATCCACAAGGAATTTGGTGATCTTTTCAAGTTTGTCGAGTTCACCGTGTTCCTTTGGGATGTTCTACTGGTCGTTAGTATTTAAGTCTTGCGGAATATGGCAGGATACATACATCTTTGATGTACTTGATATCCCGTATCGACTGGCAGTACTCCTGAGACATATTCTCTAGTCTAGGTTTCAGTCTCATGAACCTCAGTTCACGTTCGTCCTCTGTATCTTCTTCCAAAGATTCAATCTCCCTTTGTAAATTCTCAATCTGTTCAAAAGATCTATTGAAGCTCTCTTCATACTTCCTTTTCAAGTTCTGAGGAGTCTCTTTTCTCAGGTTTGTAAGTTTTATCGTCTCCTCTTCTACTTCTTGATATAACTTTCTCACTTGTTCTTGTAATGAGAAATCAAATGGTTCCACTTCTGTCAGTTGTTAATAACGCATTACTGCATTGCAACAGTATAAGAAGATACACTTACCCTCTGCCGGATTATCTAGTAGACTTCTCAACTCATCTGACTCAAGCATACCGTCCACATCCAACCCGCATTTTGCATTTTCAAATATTTCATATATAAAGTCATTGACCAGTGAGGCTACGGTCGATTTAAGCGGGTCTGATGTGTCTGTGGTTGGTAGGTACAAGTCCAACTTCTCTGTGGCATCCTTGGCAAACTGTACCTGTAGATGCTTGACATCTGCCAAAGAAACACTGATCTTTTCATCCTCCATAGTGCTCTCTTCCTTTTCTTTCCTCAATTCTGCTGAGAGGATCCTACTAGACAACCAAGGAAAGTAAACAGAAAAGTAAACAAAACAGTAATGTGACACAATGTACGCGTGTTCTAAGCTTTATGCGTAATAGCTAGACCGCAAAACGAGTTCGCGAATTCGCGAACTTCCCGAAAGCAGCCAAAGTTCACACGGGGCACCGAGTTGTAAGTTCTAGCTGTGGTTTGGTTTGTCTAGCAATAGGGATGTACGTAGCTTTTATTACCTCCATGAGCCATTTACCGAACTAACAACAGCAGGTCTGATCTGTCAAGCGAGCTCGCGCCAGGGTTCGCCCCATTCTTTGGCTTTGCCGGGTGAGTTATTTCGTCTATCTATCTATAATCAAGCATCAACGCTAACAATTTATGAAAACAGCTGCGCAGCTGCCACGATATTGTCGTGTGCTGGTGCCGCTTATGGAACTGCCAAGTCTGGTATTGGTATCTCTGGTATCGGTACTTTCAAGCCTGATTTAATTATGAAGTCTTTGATCCCTGTGGTTATGAGTGGTATCCTTGCGGTTTATGGACTTGTGGTTTCCGTGCTAATCGCTGGTGGGTTATCTCCTACAGAGGAATACACTCTATTCAATGGGTTTATGCACTTGGCCTGTGGATTGAGCGTTGGCTTTTCTTGTCTCTCTTCCGGGTATGCTATTGGTGTCGTCGGCGACGAAGGAGTGCGGAAGTTTATGCATCAGCCAAGATTGTTTGTGGGTATTGTGTTGATTCTTATCTTTGCTGAAGTATTGGGGTTGTACGGCATGATCATTGCTTTGATCTTGAACACAAAGGGTTCTGGTTAATCTTAGAAATACAGGGTATTACGAAAAGTCAGTCAGTCTTTTTTTTTTGTTATAGTAGGTGCTAAAACTATCAGGCGGAAGTATCCATGACATCCTCCTCACGCTTACCCCCGATGGAGACTTGTCCTTCATCATCAATGTACTGCTCAGAAAACTCATTGACAAAGGCAACAGATCTAGCGGAATCCAAGAAGAGAAGGTAACTTCTGTTGATATCCTCCAGCTCAACAACATTACTTCTTCTCTTTGAAGCCAACTGCTCAGAAACGGAGATCAAATTAGAAGCATAACGTAGCGAAGTTTCTTGGCCAATCTTTGTTAGTAAGTTCAAAGCATCAGCGTGTAACTCAACTTCCTCCTCTTGTGCTCTTATCGACAAGATCTGTTTGATCTCCTCCTCATTGTACGATATGGTCTGAATAATAATGGATCTATCCAATAAGTCCAGTGGCAACCCATGTGGAGACTTGTAAGTTGTTCCTCTTGTCTTAGTAACACCTCTATTAGTAGCCATTATCACAATTGGGGCAAACTCGTCCTCCAGGGCTCTATTGATGAATGAAAAAGACTCAATATCTAGCATATGGACTTCGTCGATGAACAAAACACCTGGGACGATCTCAGCCTTACCTTCCTCTTTCCATTCAGCGACTTTCGTATTGATCTGCTCTCTAACTTCAGGTCTAATCTCACCGGTATCACCAGAGAACAAGGCCAAAAAACCTTGGGTTCTCGAATTTATAACATCAATCTCATGCAATGACACGGTGTGTACCACGGTCTTACGTGTTTGTAATTCACCTTCAGGGCACTGAACGAATTTCGTATCTGGGCCCATAGCATCATAATCTCTAGAACGTGCGAATGAACGACCCAATTTCGTAACTTTACCACTAGACTTATCAATCGAGATAACATCACCGGCCAAAACCTTTTCACTGGTCAAACCTTCAATCATCTTATTACCCAACTCGTAAATGGTCTCCATATCGGTGGTCTTGATGGTCAATTTACCCTGCTTATGACCACCAGTGATAGATCTATCAATTTGGATCTCGACAACTTCACCCTCGATAATCTCAGTCTCTTCTTTAATCTTAACACCAATGGATTTTCTAAATGCCTGGGTCAGGGCCTCTGTCTTGCTCAGCTCCAAAGAAAAGATCTCTGAGCCGGCAATGGCAGTGAATGGGACATCTTTGCCCAAGGATTGACTCAAGCCCATCGCAATGGCGGTCTTACCAGTAGACGGTGGACCAGCGATCAGCACTGCCCTACCTGCAATGCTGCCGTTCTCCACCATCTTTAAGATCACACCGGCTGCCCTACGTGCCTTCTGCTGACCCACCATACCCTGGGAAGCCTCTTGGCGTGGCTGGAGGTTGTCGTCGAGCCCTAGGCCAGAGATGTGTGAATGTGCTGCAATAAGCGAGAGCCCCTGCGTATCCTTGTTGGAGTCCGTTGTTTGGATCGACTGCTTTTTAGTTAGTTCTTGTACTCCTGACATAATCTCACTGTTCTTACCATTTGTGGTTAAAGTTGTTTGTTGTTTGGTTGTTTTATTGTTGTTATTCTGTCTGGTGAAGTTTGAATTTTTTTTCCCTTCCAAAGAGCGAGCTTTCAAATGTGAACAGGGGACTGGAAGAAAGTAAAAAAGAAGGACAGAAACAAAGATAGAAAGACCAAATGGACAAGTTTCTTTCACTGCTGGGGTGCTGCTGCTGTTTTAAATCCCAGCCGGTACTTTCGATTAACAGGGCAAAGTTCACGGTGCTCAAGTTGCTGGGAGAAGGCGGGTTCTCATATGTCTATGAAGTGCAGGCATCAAATGGTGCTGTCTACGCGCTGAAGAAGATCAGATGTCCCTTTGGGGCTGAGAGCGTAAAGATGGCAATGAAAGAAGTCCATAACTATAGCGAATTTCATTCTCCTTATATCATAAGAGCAATTGACTCGAGCGTCGTTCAGGAGGAAGACGGCTCAAAGACCGTATACATCCTCCTACCGTACTTTGATGGCTCGCTGCAAGACCTGATTAACCAACAGGTAATGGAGGGAACTCACATTGAGGAGGCAGAGGCGGTACGGCTCTTTATAGGAATGTGTCGCGGTGTTCAGACGATGCACAGACACCACGTCTCACCACAGGGCCCATTGATGGAGGAATCAGTACAGCAGGATGATGATGAACAGGATGCGCTGTTGGCCAGTATCACGAATGACTCCACGGTGGACACGGTAATATCCAACGGTCCTATGGACGATCTGGACGCTACAGAGTTACAAGAAACAGTGGCGTATGCGCACAAGGATATCAAACCTGCAAATGTGATGCTCTCGAAGGATGGGATGCCCGTACTGTGCGACTTGGGGAGCTGTTCCAAGGCCCGTGTCAAGGCAAAGACTAGAAGTGCGGCAATAGCTATCCAAGAGGCCGCATCAGAGCATTGCACGCTGCCCTATAGGGCACCAGAGTTACTGGACGTGAAGACGGGTTCCACTATTGACGAGAAGATTGATATATGGTCGTTAGGGTGCACTCTCTACGCCCTGCTATACGGGTGCTCACCGTTTGAGAGAGAGGAAAGCGTAAACGGCGGGAGCATCAACATGGCCATCCTCCAAGGTAAGTATTCCTTCCCTGAAGGGTACTCCTTGGGGGTGGAAGAGCTGGTGAAGATGTGCCTTGTGGTGGACCCACAGGAGAGGCCAGCGGTCGAGCAGGTTCTCGCAAAGGCCCTGGAGGTACAAGGGTAAGATACTTTATATACACGAACTGTAAAAAGAGATAATTTTCATTCCAGCCATTTGCATTTAGGCGACGCTGTTTTGCGTTTAGGTGTAGTAGTTGTTCCCTTCTGTCTTGTGTCATGTGCCACCTTTTTAGCGCTGTGTCTCGTGTTGTGTCGCAGAAGATCAAATTTAACAGCACACCTCAGATAGCACCAAAACCCATATAGAACAAGAAGCGGAACAACAAATGACGTCCTACCAGAATGTGGCAGAGTCAGAAATCAGTGGCTACAACGATTGCCCCATTGTGGATTTCGCTAAACAGCCACAGAAGCCACGTAGAAGGATCCACGCTCAGAACTCATCGACTTCGATCTGCTCGATGAGCTCAGCGTCATCCACGGTACTACCACAACCAAAGCCTCAAGGCCCACGCCCGGGCGCCCTGAGGAAACCTTCTGGTACAATCATCAGTAGTGGTACCGTTACTACGAACACTTCTACTGCAGCTACTGCCATTGAAACCGCTGTCTCAGACGATGAGTTCAATGACAAGCTCTCGTCCTTGTTCGCAATGGAGAACACCCTACCAGAGCGTGAATCACAACACTACAAGAACAAGCTCCAGGATGCTGCTACGAAAGGCTTGAAGACGCAGTGGAAACAACTTATCGTTGAATCTATAACGAATCATAAGAATAAAGACGCCGTCAAGAACAACTTGATCAAGTTCATGCTACAGAACGATGGGACAACCAGTTGGGTGACGCCGCTTAGAAAGCTTCTTGAGAATGTCGTATAGACCGCATATCGCTACACCATTTATATTAACTAATTTATAATGCATTACCATTTCTCTCCTAAACATCATGTTAAACCCTCTTTCTCTTACCAACGTGAGCTTGGAAACCGGTCTTAATAGAAGACACCGATCTGGTGGAACCACAAGAGTTACAGACAAGGAAGAACAATCTGTTCGAACTCTCCTTCTTCAACTGTGTGTTGATGGACTTACACGTCTTACACGTGACGTACTCAATGATATATCTTCTCAAAACGTTCTCCAGTTGCTTAGGTTGGAAACGACCTTTGATGATCAATCTCTTCTGGCCATCAACAGAACCCGAAGTACCCAACTCAGCGAAGAGGTATTGGATCAAATGCTCTGGTGATCTTTGCAGCTTCTCAGCAATCTCTTGGACGTTGGCGAAAGCGGTTCTCTTTGTACCTTCTCTCTGACAGATTGGTGGTGGGATTCTAAACTTGGTACCACTTCTCTCACCAGCAAGTTCTGGGTTGTTCTCCTTAAGAATGGTGAAAAATCTGTCAAGCAAGTTCTCGTATGGAAGGCCATATTCGGCTTGCGTGGATGTCTCCTGTGGTTCTTCACTTGGTTCACGTTCATCATCCAAAACACCTGCTTTCTCCAGTTGCTTTTCAAAATCATCCACTGTACTGGCTACCACTTTCTTCTTCTTCTTCTTCAGCTTCAATTCACCAAGAGCATCTGTAAGCTCATCGACCTTGTCAGCGTCTTCGCCTTCTGTCTTGACAGACTTCTTCTTCTTCTTCTTCAAACCGGAGAGGACATCATCAACTTCCGGGGTACTCTCAGCAGCGGAGTCTTCAACTGGCTTGGTGGATTTCTTCTTCTTCTTCTTCAAAGTTGGATCGAAGCCCAAATCAACGTTCTCTTCAGACATCGTTGGTTATTAGAATCGCTGTTCTTCTTAAAAGGTTGATGATGTTGAAGTTGTTTTCTCTGTGTGCCCGCTGAGTCTTTTTTGTGGCCATTTTTCACTTTTGCACACTTTTGCGAGAAAGCGCGGCGGATTTTTCGCGACAGAGCCGGGTAATTACCTGATTGGGAAACTACAGGTGCAAAACTGCGCCATTTCTTTCCTAAAAAGGTAACAATTTAATACAATGCCTTCTAAATACCCATGTTCTGTTTAGCTCTCTCCTCCAGGAACTTCTCATTACTTTCCAGTTGGTCCACTTGCTCTTGCGTTATCTTCTCAATCTCCTCTCCTTGCTTCACTTCTACTTGCGCGTTTGACACCTTGACGTCGACATTGGTATCTTCATCGAGGGGCTCAACATCGAACTTCTTGAGGAAATACGTCTCAATCTCTTCCTTACCGCTGTTCTCAGCTTCATAGATCGCATCATGTCCGAACTTGTTCTTGACAAAGGCATCTGCATCATACTTATCACACAAAAGTTCCACGACTGATAAATGCCCATTCAAAGAAGCCCAATGCAATGCAGTGTTCCCCTCGATATTAGCCAAGTTCACCAGTTGTTTAGCCTGGTCCAATGGTAACAGAGATAGAAGGTATTCTACCACAGCCAAGTGACCGTTGGCGCTTGCCATATGGATGGGCGTGTTCAAAGTATCAGTCTCTTTGATCTCGAGCAAAAGCATAGCTGGGAGCTCCCCAAAGATCTCTTGCAGAGTTTCTAAGTCACCATAACGAGAATCCTCAATTATTATATCGTATTCCTCTTGTGTGAGCTGCTGGGACATCGTTATAGCCTCCTTTTTTATGTCTTTGTGATTTCGTTCCGCTTTGGATGTTTTCATAAAGTTGATGGAATTTTTTTCCCTCTGTATGAGCGGAGGCGATGAGCTCATCGAAGTTTTATTTTGGGTTTTCTGGGGCGTCTACGATTTAAATGAGACAATATATGATTATCTATTCAGTCCTTCGTTAACCACTGCATTAGCCTTTTCTTCTTCTGCTCCTTTTTCCTGCTGTTGTAGTGGCTGATCTGCTTCTTTGAGACCTTACGTCTCTTCTGGTCATCAGTGGTATTGACATTTCTTATGGCTGCGTTTAAATCATTGGAAAAATGGCTTGTTGACCCTGTGTCATGGAAGTTAGTCTTTTCAGAGAATGGCGAAATGTCTTTAAGTTCTTCTTTCAGCTTATCTTTAACTGATTCAGGATGTGATGTTGGTAATCCATCATCACCTTGTTCCGATTCCAATCCTTTCTTCAGCGCTTCCACTTGTTTATACTTCTCAAAGGTAGACAGCTTGATGAATTCAGGATCCTCTTTAAGCTGTCGAAGTCTCCTTGTGTATTCATCCTTTGGTTCTTCAAAGGGGAGTTCTGGTGGCGGGAATTTGGGTAAGTCTTTGTTACATATATCGTTGCGAGAGACCCGTGGGTTCAACCATTGTTTCCTTTTAGTAAATCTATTGTAGAAGAAGTATCTCTGAGTGTTGTCATCGTAATAGTGTTCCCATCCGTCATCTTGCGCTTCCATGATCTTCACGTCCGTCTTCTCTTTGATATCATTCTTTACGACATTAGACTTAACAGCTCTCTTCACCTTCTTCTTGGGACGGCCAGGTGGAGGTCCAGGGGGTAATGGAGGTGCACTCATATTGAATCCCTCAGATAAGCGGAAGATTCCTAGGTTGATAAAAGCTCGCTTTAGGGTCGGAGATTCATAAGCACCGAGACATAGATTTTCACTGATGGAAAAGATAACGAAAGCGAAAACAGTGGAAGCACTACAGAGGATGATGATACAAATCGCCAAATCCCACGGTAATTATTGCTATCTGCAGCGCCTCATCTGGATGTATTAGCCGATATTTGACAGTTCCTTCCCATCCAAAGCCGCGAGCCCTTTCCCAGCTGTGCGCTATTTCTTTTTGTCCGTCAAAACACACCCGCAAATTGCGCCATCGACGCCCCAGGGGGAAGTATAAAAGGGTGGCAATTTGCCTATTTGCGGTGTCTTTACTACGCAACTTCTCTATATCGCAAGACATACATACAATACATCACAATGCTTACCCAGATCGTCAAGTCCAACACCTTTAAAGCTCTCAAGACTGTTAAGCCGCAGAGGGCCTTTGTCGCATTCAAGCCTGAGCAAGACTGTGATTGCACTTGCTCTAGACTACCACCGGTGAAGAAGAGTGGCGAAGACTGCGGTACCACTGGCTGTTCCTGTTAGGTATTTGTTATCAGAAGTTATTTATGTCAAGGTATTAGAGGTTCTAGGTTTTAATGGAGGTCGTTCACTGTTATACGGATCTTCGTTTGTGGTCCATGCGTAGTTTCCTTGATATGATCTACAATTCTTGATGCTAAACTGTTCTATTTACATATGTACATCCTCCCTAAGCAGAGTAATAAGTCTTTCTCATATCCACAATCTTCTTACCACGGTTGTAGGATAACTCCTCCAGCGTTTGTTGCTTCGTCACGGCTTCGATGAAACCTTTACAAACGTTCATACCGTTTCTGGACTTGTAGATTTTAGCACTGAGATCCTTGATACCTGCAACCTCACAGATCTCAAAGATGTAGTGGTTAACTCTGAGACCAAAACCGGGTGGTGCAGACTTCAAAAAGATCTTACAGCCATGGAACACATAGTCAATGTTCCCAATGATGGTTCTATCTTCATAACGTGGAACGAACTGTAAATTCTTAACAGCGTTCCAATGGGCCTTAGCTACGGCACGAGACATCTCGACACGGTCTTTACCTTCACCGATACCAACCATACCGTTTCTGTCACCAACCACGACAAGTGCGTAATTAGTTGGAATTTTACCCTTTGCGGTTTGATTTGACACTCTCTTCATAATTAATGGACGAGTTGCAAGGCGTTCAATGTATCTCTCATCAAGCCCTGTTAAGGCAGCAAGACCCTTGGAAACAGAGCCTACACCGGAATCCTCCAGAGAAGAACCCTTAGGGATATCAACGGGAGATGGCTGCAAAGGATAGTTATAATCGAGTCTCCATGGTTCTTCCACCTTTAGGTTATCCCAGAAGGCATCCCTTTTAGCAAAATCATCCAGGTAAGGGGGCGCAAACTCCGTCTGGGAAATTCTCTTCTCTTTGAAATGCTTAGGGTCAACAAACGTCTCCGCGAGCTTGATACTCTCAACCAATTCCTCCGGATAATACTTCTTCAAGAACTCCAAGTGGGCATCCTTCTTCTCAGCAGGTATCGATGACTCTGACTTTTGTGCCTGGTACAGTGGACGCAATGTTGAGAATGACCGTATACTTCCACGGGTGGCAAGACGTAACGATGGAAGCATCTTTGTGTCGTTGTTTTTGTTCTTTTGCTCTTCGTCTTTCGACCTTTTCAGTTGGTGTTGAACTGAACGAATTTTTCATTCCATAACACCACGAAAACTTCCTCATTAGCCAATATGGTATTGGAGACACATAATGCCGCCTATGTCCGCTCATAGTCTTGGTTTAACGAGGGAGACTACTACTATCCACATTTGGGGTATTGCTCCTTCACACTGGTATGTCAAGAAGAGCTGAAGGACATGCTTTTTGTTCAAGCACGTTGATTGACGATGAGGATACCATGTACAACCATATTTTAGCTTTCACCCTTATTACTTGTACACAAGCCCGGGTTTGATGTAGCCACTGAGTGAAATGCTATAATTATTAACTTCAAAAGTTCGGTCTCTAAGCATCACACTCTTTTGGGCTCTGAGTTACATCGATATGGTCTTTCGCTCTCTGGATACTATGAAACTTCTAGGTTTGTCAATCCCTTGAAGACCATAGCTTCACAAGTTTCTTGAAAGTTACGGACTAGAATGACCTCTCAAGACGGTAACAGGCAATATGACTTTTTAATACGGTAACAGGCAATATATGACATTATCAATGCCCTGGGATCACTCTGTGTGTTCTAACAATTTCTTTCTCTCAAATAAATAAGGATGGAGCTCCGTCATCAGTCTCTCCAAAGAGATCAATATACCTCTGTTGATCCTTCAGACTTGGATGATTGATAGCCTTTTTTTATTCACTTATCTTCGTTTTCATTCAAAGACCAAATCTAAGAATACAAGATAGCGTCCGCAGTTAGGTCCATTGCATATAAAATGATGGCATCCAGTGATGTGATGACTATGGGAGCTGCAGAGAAAGCAGTGAAACTAATAAGACAATAGGACTGACACTTTCCACGTAGTGTCAATCTCAGATCTATTGTTTTCTTACCTTTCAAATACAAAACTGCAAATACCATTATAGCTTGGAGTTGATCCTTTGAGTTGTGATAACATAGTTCTTCCCTCCCTCCTTGATGGAGATAACGACATGATCCAGACAATCCTCTCTTTTGTGATCTGGCGCAAACAGCTCAAGGACCAATCGGATCTATCAAAGTTATAAATGCATTCTTTTGTGTCAAATAACAATAATGGTGAATTCAAGTGCTTTATATGGTTCGTAGATTTGAATTTGACCCCTATTCCTCTATATTGATTCTAATTTCAATCGCAAATATTTTCCGTCTAATACTAACAGTTCCAGCAAGAAAACTAGCTGATGAGGAGAGCAACTCAGAATTCCCAAAAAGAGACTTCAGATTAAAGAGTAAGATGCAGCTCTTATTATCTCTCTTAGAGGGTATTCTTTTAGTACTCATACCTATATGTCCTACTCGTTCTTCGTTGGCTGAAGACTACTCGTTTGAAACAACCATTCATGGGAAGCCGACATCACAAACTGAAAAATTTATATGCGGCTGCCAGCAAAGAAATGGACGAGGATTAGTTGGCTAGATGTTGAAATCCATACTTCATTGAGACTGAGTGAAGAAGCTTCTGCTGATATTAGGATATATTAAGTCCACCCTCTGCCTGACATTTATAGGGTACCAAGTCGACAGCTGTGAGAACAGCTGATGCATTGACCTGCCATTAAAAGTAAGAGGAGATTGTTGTATATTTTCTAGATAGTTAGTCCTGATTTTTTGTTCTGCGTGAACAACTATGTGGTCATGTTGAAGTTCATCAATCTTATCAAACACACACCAACGTATCTAGATTGCCATCTCTGGGTTTCTCCTGATCATGCAGGCTTTCTAATTTTTGTGTCGCCCCCACCAGGGAAATTGCTTGAGTCGTTTTCCTAGCACACATATTCCCTTAATTAATAGTGAAACGTAGCGTTTCAACTAAAGTGAGAACGTCTTACGGTTGTTGACATTAGTATCAGCTGCTTGAGAGTAACATATAATATTCAGTATCCTTGAAACACCATCAACATTCTGTAAAGCAACAGCATTAGAAGAGGCGTTGATGGCATCCTTCAATAAGGCCAAGGCAGGATAAGAGTATGGCAGGACCATATTCCTGAATAATCTCCGTTTGACAAGTACAAATGACCAAGCCAGATTGCGCATAGGTTTCCAAAGCCTCAATATCTGTACAGTGGCGACTAAACATAACATATGACGGAAAGAAAGTGAATTTTTCCTCTGCTTCTTGATTTATCTTCTTCATGTAACTAATAATGAATTTGACAGTATTGAACATTATAATATACTCATCAGCATTCACAGTTACTTGAATATTCATTTGACAGCCGAAGCAGAACCCTCCTATCAGGTCATCATAATAACCTAATCTTGAAAGAGCGATATCATTATAGCGAGTCACACAGGTGGATGTAATTAAGAGTACATTAGGTTTCAACGTCTCAGTGAAGAGTGGCGCACTGGCAAAGTCCAAACCCTTCTATCGACTCATAAGTCTGAATTCTTCCACAGATTATAGCTCTATTATATCTTGGATCCTTCTCGAACTTCTTCTGAAGTTCCTTAGCTTCGTCAACAACTCGAGATCTGCTAGGATCATCGGTGAAACCTCATTCGTTATCCGAATGAACATATCGCTGATCTTTCCGAGAGCGACAACTTGATACCCTGATGCACCTGAATCATGTTCAAAGGCCTCAGGCAGCCGGACCTTGATTGATTGTGGAAGATATTCATTTAGCGAGTCGGACTTGAAGTAAAAGTTTAAAAACACATATGCCTTATATTCAGAATTCTTCTGTATATCATGTCCATTATGACTACTAGCTATCTTCAAATAATTTTCTGCAGCTTGAAAATAGTAGTTTTCAATAAAGCTTACTTTGCGTCATGTTATGGAGCGGACCTTCCCTCACTTTGGGGAAGTTGAATCATGTTGCAGCCGACTGGCTGCGATACCGTCATGAAAGACGAACACCAGAGCCATGGTCAGCTTCTTTCCCTTCGCTGTACTAGAATCTCCGCAAGAGGTCTCAATCATTCGTAAATAGAAGGAATCTACATTTTAATGAACTGATCAATTGATATGACGAACTCTGGTGGAGTACAGAATATTTCGTTTGCTGACCGGGGCATCCTTAATCTGAGGTTCAAAACTGCAAAATGTTTTGAAATCTGAGAATTTGTAGACTTCTGACGCTAAGCTTTCGTGTAATCCTGAGGGGTGAGGGCAGGGGTCTCTGATGAGATTCTTTGGGTATGGTCGATATTGGGAGGGATGGTTTTCAACGAACTCTCTAAAATTTGGATATTTGAATGGCGCATTGTGACCGGCTGGATCTTTAGTAGCTCTAGTTTGAGCAGTATAAGCAGCGTAAACTAGAGATGTCGATGCTGTTCCTATATGCAACCTCCCCTCCCACAGTCTCTAGGGCCTCCCTGTAAAGGGAAGCCCGATATTTTTTGACGTGTTAGCCAGCAAAGAGCGAACAAGCATACAGCATCCTCTCCCCTAGAGGGCGTTATCTCTATCCCATAGGTTGAACCACCAGAATCAGAGCCTTGAAAGATATAATTATCGATAAATTAAACTACTGAAATGTCAAAAGAAACAAACATAAGGTGCATTATATGAAATCGAAATATCTAGGCCCACAGGACAGTGATGATCCTCCATCCTTTCAGAGGCTCTGCTGGTGGCTCTGGATTATCATCCACATCTTTGAAGAGAACTTCCAGTTGAACTTCTTGTGGTCTCCAGAACCTGGTCTTCTTAATGATCTTCCAACCGAAGAAGAGCACAATGGACAATGGGATAATGAAGTAGGAAGAAAAGAAGTTGGCAATTTGGAAATGACCATGAACAAAGTTTCTATAACCACCAGTAAGCAAAAATAACAAAGAGAAGAATCCTGAGATCCATGCAGCGTGCGGAGTAAACCTCCAAGTGTGTGGCAGTCGTGATCTTGGAATACCCTGTGCTTTCATGGCCCTTGTCAAGAAGATATGGTTGGCAGCGATTACAACCCAGTTGAACAAAAGCTTAGCAGAAGTCAAAGATTGGAACCAGTTGAACACATTTGCAGAAGATGAGGATAAATTCATATAAGCTAATGGCATGAAGATTGCAACGAACACGTTGCCGACCCATGGAACTCCTCTCTTTGTGGTCTTTAGGAATATCTTTGGAGCTTGGCCCTTCACTGCAAGGGCAAACAAGATTCTTGCACCACTCATCAACGACAAATTGCCCGCAGAGAAGGCGGAGGTCAAGACGGCAGCGTTGATGATGTGTGGCAATACCTTGATACCAGCGTTGTTAATGGCGACCACAAATGGAGACGATGAAGCGTTACCAGAAGAGTTTGCAATCTTGGGATTATTGTAAGGAACAATGAGGGTCAGACAGAAGACTGTCAGCATCATAAGGATAATCACACGGTATAAGATTCTCTTACAGGCAGTGAAGATGGATCTTCTTGGGTTTTTCACTTCGGCAGCTAAGTTTGGAACACTCTGAACACCGCCAAAGGAATACACAGTGCCAGATAAAGCTTTCCAAAAACCTGCAAACTTACCCAGGGAACCTGTGGTCAAATACTCAGCAAATGGACCAGGGTTTCTGTAGTACTCAAATCCTATAGCCTTGTGATTTGGACCACCACCACTTGTGATCACGATAGAAACGATGATTAAACCAACCAGTAAAAGCATCTTAATGATGGCAAATGTAAACTCAATTTCACCATAATATCTTATTGGAAGGAAGTTACAGGAGATGATAAGAACCATAATAATGGTGATCCACACACCTTGTGAGATATCTGTCCAATATGAGATAATCAAAGCGGTGGCACTGATTTCACCAGGCATGATAGCGGACCAAACGTCCATCCAACCATAGACGAATCCTAAAGCCGGGTCAATGAATTGTTCAGCATGACGAAGGGGAGCCGAAGTACACGGCATCAGAGCAGCACATTCAGCAACACACATTTGATTAAGACCCACAACAACAGCAATGGTAGCATAAGCTATAAGACAACCAACTGGGCCAGTTGTAGCTAAAACACCACCAGACGACAAAAAGATACCGGTACCGAACACACCCACAAGGGCGATCATGCCAATATGACGTTGTTTTAAACCAACTTCCAATCTTCTGCGATCTTCACCAAAGACTTCAAATTCTGCAGCCTTGACAGAGTCAATTTCTTGTACCTCGATATCTTGATCGAAACGTTTCTCATAGCTTTTAACGTTCGTTAAATCCACATGACTCGTAGTTGAGTCAGAAGACTTCTGCTCCCTTATGGACATCTTTATGTGTGTGTGGAACTCTACCTTTCATGCTGGTATCAACAACTAGAGAGAGAAACCTCTTCTTATACTGCTACAAAGTGGCTTGTAACTGTGGAAATGAAGTCATATGGAGCCGACATTCCATGGTTACACAGCTACTGGCAAACAGAACATCAAAGAGGTTCTGGTCTGTTAAGGCTCCCTATTGTGGCAAGAAGCGCTGTCGGAGCGCCATAAGTCACCAACTGTGGTGGAGCTTTTTTCAGAATAATACCGAGGGGTCTGTATGAAGTAGTGCAAGCGAGGAAAATTTAGTGCCGTATGACGGGTGAAAGGTTTAACGCTGACAGGTGTGTCTATCTCTGAAGGGGACTAGCGTTGCGCCTTTTCTCTAACATTCAGACTCTTTCAGGTTCCCGGCGACACTAATACGGTATTTCGCCCTCTGTATACCAAGAGACTTGTATCTTTGTCAATTCCTTGAAGACCATAGCTTCACAAGCTCCTCGAAAGCTCGAAATCAGTGTGATTTCGTAATCTTTTAACAAGCATATAAGACACATGGTATTATCAGGAATCGGGGAAAATCGTATATGAGGCAACTATTTCTTCCTCAAATAGTGTGGCATAAAGATTGTGGCATCGTCCTCGCTTCTTCTCAACAGATAGATCCATATTAGTGCCGCCCTGTAATCCGAATAACTAATGTGACATTTGGATATCTGCATAGTTTTATCATAGTTCTATCTAGAAGGGAGAAGCTCGAGGCTGAGCAGCAACCGCTTTCGCTTTGATTCAAAGAGCTTGGCACATTTTGCATGTGACATGTCGTGAGAGGTGAAACATGGAGCTTTAGAAATCAAAATGACAGGACTAACGTGAAATTATGAATCTTATCATCCTACGTGCTACTATTTACTTTCTCCTAGATACAGTAATACAGATGTGATTAAATCATAAAAACGATCCTGTTAGCTATGATAGTGCCCCTCGATGAAGATACGAACAAGATATCGACTTTCTATTCAGTGTGTGACCTGGTGCGGAAATCTTACACACCTACTACATCAATCAATCTTAATGATTTCTTTGTTCTTCAGTGCTTTTTAATCACGGTAGCAAATTCATAAGACTCTCAGTTACCAGATCTGAATTCTATACCTATCCCTCCAGATCGATTCAATTTATTATTGTATTTGTTTCCCGTTAATACTAACAGTTTCAGTAAAAGATATATATCGAGGCAGCTCAGTGAATGTTTAAGTCAATTGTTGAAGAGTTAACTCAGAATTTCTGAAGGGCCCCCGAGATTGGCGCTAAGATACAAGAAACAACTCAAGCTCTCTCATATGGACTTCTATTAGTGATCCATGAAATCCTTTCACGGCAATAGTTTTAATGTCTCTCAGGCTTGAATGATTACATGATAAATGGTATAACAATCATATAACAGTAAGGAAATGTGAAAGAGTAACTATTGAAATCAAAAGAATCAGGAAGTCATTGTGCAATTTTTTTAGATATTTAGTCCCATAGAGCTTTTCCAAAATCTAATTTGCGAGAATAGTATTTTCGGATACATACTACCGATTACCAGAAGATCAAAGAGGCTCTGCTTCCGTTAAATCTTCCTTTTGTGGCAAAGGGCGCTGTCGGAGAATCATGAATCGCCAACTGTGGTGCTGAAGTGCTTTTCAGATTCCGAACGGTCGATATGAAGTAGTACAAGCGAGCAAAAAGTTGTGCCGCACGATGGGCGAAAGGTTTGACGTTACCAAGTGTATGCATGGACATGCCTTGACCTCTGATGATATTCCACGGCACTATGTATTATCGCTCTATGGCTTCTAATGACGGAAGATAGTTCGCATATATGGTGGTAAGATTGCGTTTAAGAACCTTCACATGATTCATTCTGATTCATATGCTTGAGAGCATGATTCACCATCTCGCAATACACCAAAGTTCCCTATCTCCGGAAAGATAGTTAACAGCAAAAAGAATCGTTTTGGAATGACTGCCATACTACATCTCAACGATCTTTGAAGAGTTCTGTTCTATGTGGCTGTCAGCCCCATCTCCACAACGTTGACAGGCTATCGGTAGGACTTCCTAAAACGGAAATTTAGTGGCGACGTGGCTCACACTGCCGGTAGAAACAGAAATATTAAAAATCGTGCTGCTACATAGCTTTGCTTTGACCAATCGAAGCTAATATATGCAACATGACAATATCATTGAGCTTCTAGAAAGTTAATGTGTGACAAGGAGTTGTATTAGGCAGGGACACCAGATCTCGAGGTTCTCGCATAATCTACGGGGTAACAGGGAAACGATACAAAAAAGACAATCACACATCGAATCAAAAGACACCATGAAAAAGTAAAAGAGAGATTAAAAGTCCCAGAAATAAAAGCAGATGTGGTGCCTAGTACTATGCCCAAAGCAAGGTAATAATTCTCCATCCTCTCAATGGTTCACTTGGAGGCTCTGGGTTCTCTTCACAATCTCTGAACAAGACTTCTAACTGAACCTCTTCTGGCTTCCAGATCTTCGTTTTCTTGAAGAATTTCCAACCAAAGTAAAGAACAGCTGCCATTGGAATTACGAAGTAACACGAAAAAAAGTTTGAGATCAAGAAATGACCATGCACAAAGTTCTTATAACCACCGGTCAACAAGAACAGAGCAGAGAAGAAACCAGAAATCCAGGAACCATATGGAGTGAACCTCCAAGTGTGAGGCAGTCTTGATCTTGGGATGCCTTGTGCTTTCATAGCTCGTGACATGAATATATGGTTTGCAGCGATCAATATCCATTCAAACAGCAATTTAGCACTGGAGAGAGATTGGAACCAGTTGAAGACATCTGCAGATGACGTAGACAAATTCATGTAAGCCAAAGGCATGAAACAAGCACAGAATATGTTACCAGCCCATGGGACTCCATATTTGTTAGTCTTCAAGAATACCTTTGGTGCTTGATTCTTAACAGCTAGTGCGAATAGCAATCTTGAACCGTGGATGATAGCTTGATTACCAGCAGAGAATGCAGATGTCAAGACAGCAGCATTGACAAAATGCGGTAGCACTTTGATACCAGCGTTGTTCATTGCAACAACGAATGGAGAAGAGGATGCGTTACCAGAAGAGTTAGCAATCTGCTTATTGTTTGAAGGAACGATCAGTGTTAAACAGAATGCAGTGGTACACATCAAGATTGAAACTCTGTAGAAGACTCTCTTACAGGCAGTGAAGATAGTTTTTCTTGGATATTTGACCTCAGCAGCCAATGAAGGAACACCTTGCAAACCACCATAGGAATATACAGCGCCCGAAAGAGCTTTCCAAAAACCAGCAAATCTTCCCAGTGACCCTGTTGTCAAATACTCAACGAATGGACCTGGGTTCCTCCAGTATTGGAATCCAATTGGCTTGCCATCAGGACCACCACCACAAGTAATAACGATAGAGACAATGATCAAACCAGCCAGGAGGCAAATCTTGATCATACCGAAGAAGAACTCAATCTCACCGTAGTATCTAATGGGAATCGAGTTGGCAGCATAAATCAAGATAATGATCACAGTGATCCAGATTCCCTGCGAGAGTTCGGTCCAGTAGGAGACAATCACAGCAGCAGCACTAATCTCACCAGGCATCACCGCAGACCACAAAGAGATCCAACCATATGCAAACCCCCATGCCGGGTCGATAAACTGTTCAGCATGGCGAAGCGTAGCAGAGGTACATGGCATAAGGGAGGCACATTCAGCAACACACATCTGGTTCAAACCAACAACAAGTGCAATGATGAAATACGCGAGGAAGCAACCCAGAGGACCCGCTGTTGCAAGAACACCGCCCGAGGAAAGGAAGATACCGGTACCAAATGTCGAAACCAGTGCAATCATTCCCAAGTGACGTGATTTCAAGCCCGCTTCCAGTCTTGTACGATCTTGTCCAAACACCTCGAAATCCTCATCCTGAAAGGACTCGACCTCCATGACTTCGACATCCTGGGTGAACGTCTTCTCCATCTGTCTCTTTTCTTCAGAGGAGGATGGTATTGAGTTTGATATTACAACTTTGGTATCGTCTTTGATCATCTTGGTTGTATACGACCTGCCGTGTTGATGAAAACAGAGCAAGATAGCTTAGAAGATGAAGGACCCATGAATGGTCCCGTTATATAACCAAAGGATCACGGCACAAGTTTTGATCTAAGGTAATAAATGTTCTCCATTGGGAAACAACGCCGAAGAACTGAAAGAGGGTGGCGGTGATAAGGGCGATCACTGGAACGACATAATGATAAGCCCATATATCTCCACGAACCCTATGGGGCGTGGAATTGTAGATTGTATTTACAGATTTGTAAATCATTATTTTGTGATATATTATCAGAGCTTATTTCTTGGGGCAATCTTCGTGGGCATTTAAACATGAGGCAATTGTCTTTTGGTGAGCAAGTTGATGTTCTTTCGAGGACAGAGTTATCAGCGTGCATGTTGACAGCTCTTCCCGAGGGGAAACACAAAACAAAAGCAATTGGAGCTCTTTGAGCAACACGTAAAGAGAAGAGAGAAGACTTCCAGGAACACGTAAGCCGGCAGTTTTATGTAATACTTAGTGCTGGCGAGCTGTAGCATTAGGCTTTGAGAGGAGGCAATTGATCAAATTGTTTGAAACAGGGGCTCAGGCTGATAACGTTTAACTCTCCTCAGTATGCATAAAGCCCGTTTATTTCATCTTCAGCTCCTGATTTCCTCATTGGGATAGAGAGCCGAGAATATTGGGCGCTTGTTCAGGAACCAGGATATGGGACATCGTGTCGTGACATATGTAATCATATGGTGTAGGTCTTATCGTACTTATCGCGAGGGCAGATAAAGAGAAGTGGCACCAAAGAACAAGTGCTCTAGACGGTTGTATAAAGCGAGAGATCTCGGACTATTGCTAAAAAGAGACTGATCTCCGTACCAAATGCACCAGCAGCTTCTGTCTTCTTAAAGACACTATGCGTGTATACATTTATTTTTATTGTGTGACACCATTAATTGAACATTCAAAAAGGGACTCTCTAATAATTGCCAGTGTGTGCGTGTGCCCCACTGTCCTATGGTATCGTATTAGGAGTACAAATCATGGCCATTTATTGAAAGAGAGAGATAGAATGATCATAGATAGATGAGGCCCTTGTAAAAGTCTTAACTGCTTGGAGATGTTAGAGGTCGTTTATGCAGAGCAGTATCTGACATTTGGTGCTAATACAAATTTCAACGAGAAGTCCACGTGACACAAGAGTCATTCTCTTCCACAGTATGAAAATGCAGCCTACCAATACTACGATACCAAGAACTCTGCAGAAGCCTTGGAGTTGGCAGATCTTCTACGGAAAGCGACTAATAAGAATATGCTGTTCTTCTGGTGCTCGATGCCCCAGATCTACCACTTCTGACCCTCCTTGATAAGGTCTTTCAAGAACTGAGAAAAGCCTACAAATTGAAATATTGGCACGCTGCTGCTGTTTTATAAAATATAATTCCATTTAACAAACCTAATTGAAATGATCAATATAATTCTAAGGACTATCTAAGATGTAGTCTTCTCTTCGATCAGAAGCTCCTAAAGTCTGTTGAAGTCTAGGCTCTCTTTTAATGCTGGTTTCTTGCTACGGGCTTCATAACCAACTGCGCGAACTCGTTTGGACTTGATGAGAACGAACTCAATGTGTTTAAAATGAATCAATTTTGCAGTAGAAATGGTCTAGAACCCTATTTTATGGTATTTAACATATTTTTAACCTTTAAATAGATACTTATCACCTCCAATGGGTCGTTTCACATGTAACCCCTTTCCAACCTCATCAATTTTCACATGTGCTCTGAAGGAAAACCAGAGGCAAAAACAACAGTAAATATTTAACGACAATAGAAAAGGGGAAGGAAACGATGTCCAAGCGCGTAACGAGATCCATGAAGACGGATACATTACGAGTCGAAGACGAGGCCAACTCCTCCGGTGTCATTGACGATACCGAGTCCGGTGACGAGATCATGATCAACCCTCCAATTAGACGTCGTTCTTCCATCTTTTCCTTGGATACCAGTCCATTGGATCCACCAGATGAAACTGATTTCAAGAAGTTTACCTCCGATGAATACCACTTCAGCTTGATCAGAAATTTACACCTGGCTGATCTGATCACCTTGATGAATGGGTTTTCAGGGTTTTATTCCATTGTGTCATGCTTGAGATTCACTTCCACAGGCCAACCTCATTACGTGCAACGAGCACATTTTTTCATTCTTTTGGGTATGTTCTTTGATATCTTTGATGGCAGGGTCGCAAGATTGAGGAATAAATCTTCCTTAATGGGTCAAGAATTGGATTCATTGGCTGATTTGATCTCTTTTGGCGTTGCACCAGCCTCTGTTGCCTTTGCTATTGGGTATCAGACTACACTGGATGTTCTTGTTTTATCGTTCTTTGTGCTCTGTGGATTGACAAGATTGGCAAGATTTAACGTTACAGTAACAACGATCCCGAAGGATCTTACTGGTAAGTCCAAATACTTCGAAGGGTTACCGATCCCAACTTCATTGTTCCAAGTTGCCTTGATGGCCTTTTTGGTTCATAAGGATTATGTCAATGATAAATTACCATTTGGCACTTGGTTAGCTGGATCTGTATTGGAGTTCCATCCCTTAGTGTTGACATTTGCTGCTCATGGATGTATGTATGTCTCCAAATCTCTTAAGATCCCAAAGCCATGAAACTACCCATAACGTCCATGTCGTGTGTTACACATTTCATACACTAAGATAACTACACCTATAACAATCAAAATCTCTCTTCATCTCTTTCCTGTAAACCCTGTTTTCGGTGTTCCATATTTGGACAATCCTTTCATTCCAGTTCTAGATTTGAAAAGCAAAACCCCAAAGAAATCAAAGACACTTATCACAACACATAGCAAAAAGGTACATCTAGGAGCGAACATGGGCACTCCGCTGCGGGATGAGACGATTCTCCCGAGTACCAATTACGCTTCACCGTACTATGCTGCAGTCCCTTCGCAGTCTGAGCCCACGGAGGTGCTTAGCCGTCGGTTTGAGCTGTGGAGACAGATCATCAAATCGCTTATCCAGTACTTCAAGTGTACAAGTTTTGCTAATAATCAATTCAGTATGATCAACAATAATGTTGTGGATACAGTGAGCTTCCCGTTCTTCACTTCACTAAAGAAGACGACACAAAGAGGCGATGTCCATGAAATCAAGGACCCACTTCCTGAGAATTTGAAGAAGCAGAGCTTCTTTGCCAATTTTGGTTCTGGGAGTATTCAGGATATACAGATACTATTGAAGAAGTATCATCTAAACATGGCTCAACAGCAGATGAAGATTGTCCATGAGCTGGAGACGAAAATCATACCGAGACTAGAAGAACTGCAAAGGGATCTATTACAGAAGATAAGAGAGATTAAGAATCTCCATGGTGACTTTAAGAACAATATGGATACTGAGATAGCTATCTCGGGTCAGCTATTAGATGATTATTTGGCGAGTGTCAAGAGTCTAAAAGCTAAGAATGAGAGTAAATTGACCTCGAAGACAGACCCATTCTTGCTTAGATTGAAATTAGAACTACAGTTGAAACAACAATTACACCAGGAGAACTACTTGGAGGAGGCTTACATTAATTTACAAATAACCGGGTTGGAGTTGGAGAAGATAATCTATAAGGAGGTGCAATCTTCACTAAATCAATACTCTGAACTGATCTCACAAGAGATCTTTGTGATGTATAACGATTTGATCAATGAATTACATGAGGGAATTATCTCAAGGAAGGCTCATTTCGAATGGGATCAGTTTATTGAACGAGATTCTGGCAAGAATTTGCTGAAGTTGAAACATGATGATGATGTCCCTATTCCAAGAAAGATCTCAGTAATTCAGTATCCATATAGCAAAGATTTGATCTCTAAGACTATCAGAAGCGGATATTTCTTGAAGAAGTCCAAGATTCTGAAGAGTTACACCAAGAGTTTCTTCATATTGACCATGAATTACTTACATGAGTTCAAATCGCATAACTTATTTGAGAATATCCAACCCATTAATTCCATTAAGCTAAACGACTGTATCTTGACGGAATCCAATGAGATAAAGTTCCAGTTGCATGTGAATTCCTCTATGGCATTGAAATCACATAACTATGTATTTAAGAGGATAACGGAAGAGATGACAGAGATGGATTTCAGGAAATGGATCATGGATTTGAAAAATTTGACTTCGTTCAATAATCTATCTGAAAGAGCATCGTTTCTACAAAGGAAAGTATCACACTCTGATTCCAATACTCCTAAATTCGAAGTACCAAACCCAATGGAATCGATGGATGTTCAGAAGAAATTACAAGAGTTGTCATTGATGTCTGCACAGAGCCCGGTGGCAAAGTCGCCAAAGTTGAAGCCCATTAGTCAACCACCGACAAACCAAATACCAAGAGTACCATCTGGGTCCTCGATCAAGAAGGATCAATCTCTCCCAAAACTACAAGTCCCCGTGGTGCCAGTTGTACAGATTCAAAGTCCAACACCAACGCATGGTACTGCTGCACTGAGTGCGTTATCGCTAGTTGACGAACAGCCAGAGCTTGAGCATGGAACTCATGGGGAAACTCATATTCATTTACCCTTGGGCAATGATTCTTCGTCATCGTTACAGGGCCCTGAGAGATCAGTCACTCCGGTTATTGGAGATTTACAAAGAACCGATAGATTGCATATCGATCTAAGCGAGCCGTTGTACCGTTCCACTGGCGGCGCTGATCTTGAGAAGGTGATTGACTCCATTAGGCAGTGAGTCATTTATTTATAAACCATAAATTATTATACGATGCAATACGATACAGTACGATATAATACAATACAATACAATACAATACAATACAATACAATACAATACAATACAATACAATACAATACAATACAATACAGTTCTGCACACTGCCACATTGTACCTCACACTACACGCAACAGCCCCCCCCTGTATACCGCACCCCCGAATTAAAAAAAACCGGGTAACACCTCGCCCCTGTGGCGGCCAGAAAAACCATGCTCCCTTTCTTTACGGGATGCGAATGTCCGATGATTCATCGCTTTTTCTTTTTTAGCCGACAAATTTTCTGGCTAACCGCTCTGTGTCTGCGGGCCACTGTTTTTTCCGCTCTGGTAAACCCCTCCTCAGTGGGGCCGTTGGTGATGTATTAGTTGATGTTGTTGGCTTTTAGCGTGTGTTGAGGTTCAGGCTATGTGGATTCCTTATAGCTTTAGGTTGATATAATAAAGAATAGTGTAGTGGTACTTCCAAAAAATATCTGACATCCATGAGTCCCAGGCCCTTGAGTCATCGTTGGGTTCCTGATGTGTCGGAAAATCGGCGGTAGGGACCACAGAGAGTTGTTCCGAGAAACTCTAAACCTCTCGAGAGCCGTGATCATCAAGAGCTCTAAATGGGGTTTTGGAATATAATTTTGCTTTGTTTCCCCCTTTTCTTTCTTTTATCAGCATGTTACAACCACAGGCAAATATGGCAACAGATAAAGTGATAATAGTGATGGTAGGGCTGCCCGCAAGAGGGAAGTCCTATATAACCAAGAAGATATCAAACTACCTAAACTGGTTGAACATAGAGAATAGAGTGTTCAACGTTGGTAATCGAAGACGTGTGCTGTGTGATGACAAGCAGAACGCAGACTTCTTTAACCCAAACCATGAGGAGAACGTGAAGATGAGAGACTTGTTAGCCATGGAGACCTTGGACGAAGTGTTGAAGTACTTGAGTCATCAAGGTCAGGCAGCAATATTCGATGCCACAAATTCTACAGTGGCTAGAAGAAATATGGTTGTTGATCATATCGATGTCAAAGCCAAGGAGATGGGTCTTGGTAAATACAACGTTGTCTTCCTGGAGAGTATTTGTGATGATTCCAATATCATCGAGGGAAACATGCTTTTGAAATTGAATGGCCCAGATTACAAGGATAACACCAACAAATTGGAAGCACTCAACGACTTCAAGAAGAGGCTGATGAACTATGAGTCTGTGTATCAGACTGTGACACCTGGAGAGATACTAAATGAAAACTGTTCCTACATCAAGATCATCAATGTCCTCACCATCAAGTCTTTCAATATCCATGGATTCTTGCCAATCATCTTGAATAGCTTCTTGAAAAATTTTAACATCTATAAGAAGAAGATCTGGTTATCTCTAAACCATGTGGAGTATCCAGAATTATCCAATATCATCGATTCCTCAGCACTATTTGTGCTCAATAACACTGATTTCGCAGATAAGCCAATCCCTGCGGAGTTATCGTTGGATCAAGTCCACGATTTGATCTTGGATATTGAGGCTTCCAAGACAGATGTCTTGATCCAAACAGGATGTGAACTCCTGATCAATGGTATCTTCAAATATTTCAACTTGATTGAAGAATGTCACCCTGACTTGTGTACACAACTGGTGTGCATCCACCCGCATCTATACTCAGTGGGGCTTCAGAAATTCAATATCTTGGAGATCCCAGAGATGACGCGCTCCAATTCAAACATCTCGAATGTATCCAGTGTCTATACACCTTGTGATGAAATGGATTTCACGAAGTTCAATTACAAGAACTTGAACTTGGGGGAGTTACAGGCAAAGCTCTCGCTGTTGGACCATTCATGAGCTCGACACTGTAACATATTTATGACTAATGTATTTATGAACAAAAGTTTTTGATTTTATATTTAACGAATGTTTTACGTCTACTTTATCATTTCGTAGTTCATGGTCATTAGAAAAGGTAGTGTACATCAACGGAATGGAGGCCTCGAATCCGACTTGACAGCAGGCCTTTGTCTCCCCTCACTGGCTTTTGTAGGTTTATAGAGCCCACCAGTCATGGTTCTTCTTGGTATTTTACTCCTTTGTCTTTCTTGGCTCTTCACACCACCACTTGAAGTTGTAGTTGTTGCTATAGTTGCGGTAGGACCAGGGTGTGCGATAAAGCTCCCGTCATCATCATTTGTCAAATACGTCTCATCCGCAACTTTCTCCTGCTCTTGGAAATATTCCTCCAATTTCTTAATTTTTTCTCTGATCTCATCATCTCTGAAGTTATTCAGATTGGGGATTTCATTGAATTCCACTGTATACGCATTGATCTGTAGTCCGTACAAGAAACTGGAGAAACTTTCATTGAACGACACCAATGACTCATGTACTTGCTGGATCTGCTGTATATTCGAGTCTAAATCAACCAAGTTATCGTTTAGTTCAGCAAAGGATGATGAGAAGTTGTCCAGTGGTGTTCGTGTAGGATCAATATCATAATGAAGCCCAGGTGAAGGAAGGATGTTTGAGGGGCGTGACAGTCTGTGTGGGGTGGAGCTTCTGGACACTTTCTTCGACATATTTCGCCTTTTCTATTCGATATTCTGTTGCTGCTGTCTTCTAGACAGTTTGCCACTTTGAGGTTGAAGTTGAAGTTGAAGTTGGTGTGGGTTGCTTGTTTACATACTTTCGTGCATAGATTTGGTGACACTTCTACAAATGACAGATTATACCCGGGGCTCTTAACACAATATATACAGAACTCTCCTTAGAAAAGATGCTATGCACAAACAGCATATCACATGAACTTGTGAGCATGCTTCAGTTTATCAGTCATTGGGTCCTTAGGCTTTTTCTTGAGAACTATGAACAACAGAATCGACGAGGCGAAGCAGAGGCCATACCAAGTCACAATGTACTGTAAATGGTTATTTCTTACATCCAAAGTGGCAGTTCTTCCCAAGGGGACACCAGCTTTCATGAACTGATACTGAGAAAATTCCTGGACATCTTCAGGTTTGACGATAGCTCTATGTGCTTCTTCGTGTGTCTTCGCCTTGGCCCAAACCTTCCACCATGGTTTGCTCTCAGTAACAGTCGAAGTCTCGACAGGGTGATCCTTAAGATCAATCAACGCAGCAACGTGCAGTGGAATGCAACCGGTGAATTCAGTCATCTCATTATAGTCTAGCACATGCCACAGTCTTGAGTCCGGATCCAGTTTATCCATGGTCAACGCAGCTTTAGGGTTGATCTTCTTGATCAGACATTCAATTTCCACTTCATGTTCTGGGACAGATAAATGGGTCAGCTTTCTTCTAGTTGGGATGACATTCTCATCTGTGATGAAACCTCTCTCAACAAGGATGTCTGGACCGCCATCAGATCTCACCAGTGGAGTATATAGGACATAACCCTTCTGTTCATTCTTGACTTTTGGACCAACAAACACCTCTCTAGAATGATCAAATTTTCCCTTCACCAAAACACGTCTATATTGCCAATCCTCAGCATCTTCTGGATCAAAGTTCTTAGGTAATGGAATTGGATCATACGTTAAACGGTCTTCGCAAGTAGCAATAAGATTATTCTTCCATTTCAATCTGCGCAACTGCCAAGTACCTAGCATGAATGAAATTACAGGCATTAGAATCAAAAGAGAGAGGAAGATGTACTTTGAAGTGGTCCACTCTTCTTTCTCAGTGGACTTTACTGGCTTCCAATCGACATTTGAAGTTATGACAGAACGACGAGATTGGAGCTGAAGTAATTGGTTAGGACGCTGTTGATATTGCTGGATACCAATATGTAACCTCGTTGAACGTAAAGCTAGCGGTCTGACCGATAGAAATTGCGTGGATGAATGTAGCAGTGGCTTCAACGGCAGGCGCAACATCCTTTCTGTGTGCAAGTGGATCACTCTGGTGGGTTTCAAGGAATACCTTCGATCTCCCCTCGGGCTTTCAAAGTCATTTGAAAGAAGATGGAGAAATGGTCAAATTAGGAAGGTTCCTTTATTGGGAATTCTTCGGGGTGGAAGGAATTGGTAGATCATCGGAAAGAATTCTCATTTTGAGCAATGGAGAGGCAATAGAATATGCAAACTGTTATTCTGTCACAGTCTTGTTTGCGCCAAAGTGCATAGGGATCTTATGTATTTTATATATTTTATGATTTAGCAGGGAAGTTCACATTCTATCAAATTGCCCATTGTTAAAACCATTTATAAATTGGAAAACAGATGTTGTTGTTTTTTTTGGCAAAAATGTGGTAAATGCCACTCTAAGATGAATCCTTGAATATTGAGCTTTTTTTCTCAGTTTACAACGCAGCATAGGAAGGTAGGATTGTTCTTATCGGGCGGTATTAGACATACTGGAGTGTCCTCACTGAATATTTCTTCTAAAAATATCTCAAAGGTGCCGTTGATATTCGTTTCGATATTGTGCCACGTTTGTCTGCATCACAAAGACCAAACTGAGGAGCAAAGCTCAGAACCATGGTCAAAACCTGCCTTCTAGCGTTATGCTACATCCAATTATTTCTGCCCTTTGCAAGGTGTGCGAGTAGAATAGGATAAAAAAAGACTGAGTTAAAACCGTGGAGCAGACGCTAAATTGGGTCGAGTTGCGATCGACAGTACTGAGACTCAATCTCCTTAGTTTTGTAAGCTGATTATGCCTCCTTTACAAGAGACTTTCTAAAAGCAATGACATCCTTGCAAACTCCTTGAAATGTTCGTTTAAGGTCACTTAAGGGTTCTCCAAGATCAGTAAGTGATTCAATTTCAAGTTCCACAAAACTAATTCTGGTTCTGTTAGGTTGCCAAGAATAACGAGCTTACTGAGGGGAAAATTGAGCAGTTGGGAGATATTTAAGGTGAATGTGTATTGACATTCGAACTGCAAGAAATAGTGAACATTGAGGTGATCTTCTTCTCTGGAGCGATATTGTTAATTATTGTTATTGAGAATGGTTGGGTGCAAAGCTTTACGACGAAGTCCTAGGTTAGAATTAGTATATCTACCAACTATGGATGCGTACCATTTAAAAGTGGAGCGAATTGCATTTCATAAATACCGTACATAAATAGCGTTGTACAAGGATGGCATCAATCACTATGTAGTTTTCTCAAAGTCCTTGATCTCTTCAATATTAGATGCATTGGAAGCAACTTCGATAAATTCTTGATTTGCCTTTATCTCGATCTGACCAGCTTGGGCTTCATTGACAAGTGCGACACCAGAGTAATCCGGACATAGATCTGCACCTCTTCTTCCGATGACGTACCAGGGCAAACTAAACACTTCCTCCATACTTTCCAGAGATCTACCAGCGATATTTGGAAGGAAGAACCATGACCAGAAGAGACCAATTACCAAGACGCCCACAGCAAAGAAAAAAGTACCAGCGGAAGTCAAGTTCAACAACATGGTTGGCATAGCCTTGGTATTACCGTATTGATTACAGAAGTGGAAAGCCATAATTAAAGCGGAACCGACATTACGAACCCTTAGTGGCAACATTTCAGAACTGATCAAATATTGAATAGAGTTCCAACCCATTGTCCAACCAATACCTGCAATATAGAGCATTGCTAGGGCACCAACACCTGCATGTTTTTGAGATGAAGTCATGATATAGTCATCCTCAGTAGCATTTGGAACAATCTGTAAGAAGATGGCAAAATACAGAGTTGAAAGCAATTGGATGGTGATCCCAATATAGAGGGCCTTCTTCCGACCCAAGAGATCAATGATGAAGAAAGCGCTGATCAAGGAAGAGGTGAACTTGACAACACCAAGGACCGAAGAATATAGGAGCTTCTGCGTCCCCTTGACACCAACTAACGCAACCAATTCAGGCATATACACTGTGATACTTCCGGCCATGGACCATTGGCCCAAAACCTGTGCAGAAAGAGAGAGCAGAAGGCGAAAACGGATCGAACTAACTAATACAAGTTCTTTGATAACGCCCCATCTGGAGACTTCACCAGTTGCCTTCATCTCAGCATCTAGTTGTTCTTGTACATCACTTACTTCAGAGAGGATGTATGGGTGATCTGGTGGTAGGTGTCTAATTTTCGACAAGGAATATTGTGACTTCTCAATCTTTCCTTCTTTTACGAGCCATCTTGGCGATTCAGGACAGAAGCATGAACCAATGAAGAGCAAACTAGCGACAAGGATCTTGATCGCAGTTGGAACGATCCATTGCTTTGCGCTGTCAACTGGCATATGAAGGGCACAACCGTAGTTGATGAAGTTTGCAAAGAAAGAACCCAAGTACACAGCTGCAGCATACATACAACCACACAGACCACGAATACTCTTTGGAGATATCTCAGCTAGATAACACGGTCCAAGTGCAGCTGTATGGCCCATGGCAATGCCCTCAATGGCTCTTCCTGCGTAGAGCTGACCGACACTCTTAGAAGTGATTTGGATAATAGCACCAACTGCCCAGCCGACACATACACCCTGGAGAGTTTTAATTCGGCCAAACTTATCAACGTTGTACATAGCCATTAAACACCCACAGATTGATCCCAGTTGGACCATTGATGTAATGTTAGACTTCAGGTTGGCCAATTGCTCAGCTGTCTGATTTGGATTGTTGAGGCCAAACGTTTCTTCAAAGGCATTTTTGCTTATGATGCCACCAATATAACCTTCGTCATAACCACGGGCACTTCCAAGTAGGGTACCAAAGACAACGACACAGTACATTAGCGTGAGATTAAAGATTTCTGGTGGGGATCCATCCTTGTTGTACAGTTGTGTGAAGAAAGTCATTGTAGATGCATTTCAAGAACTCATGTTTAAAAACATAACAGTGGTGAGATGCCATTGGCTTACTTTTATATGAAGACCCATTTGTGGGGTTCTTCTCATCTATTTGTCTATACCGTACAGTTCGCTGTTCAATGATGTACGTACATGATGTAACTCCAAGTAGCAAAGCAGAAAGCCGCATTAGAGGCGTATCTTTCCTAAATCGGTCGGAGAATCTTTAACTTTGACACAATTCTTCGCTGGGCCAAGCCGTCGATTTTCATAGATAAACAGAGGAGCCAATCTCATAGTATTCCAATTTCTGAATGAATCAACTGCCGATACTGCACTGCAATGTTGACTATACCACATCACCATCCTACTGATCATCAATTTAAATGGTTGAGCTATGAATGCCTCCGGCGATCACAGTGTGGGGTGGGACTACGGCAGGAATCGGGCAGTTTTGTTGATGTGCAGCCTACTATTGCATTTGGAAAATTTGCACCACAGGCTCAGCATACTGAAGCCTCTGAAAGATCACCTAGAATCCCATCACTTTTCTTCCCAATGATTAGAGATAGTAGATGGGTATTTAGCTACGATCTTTCCCTCCCGGTTATTCTGTTCCTTTTCTCTCTATAATTCCTCTGATCGGCTCCATCAAGAGTAAGATAGCTGCGACTGATCTTCTTTCTTCGTAAGTGAATCAAATTTTGGTCCAAGGCTTTGAACTGTCAAGCACATTTGCGGAGAACTCAGATCTTTAATTTTGATTACTCATCGTATTTGTGCACCAAAGATTTGCTGACTGGATTGCTTCTGAATATTATGATTCAAGCATCATAGTGCGAGCCTAATGAAAGTAAACTTAGACATTTCCAAAGGTACAAGTGTGGAGTCACATCGACTGTTGCACATATATTCATAAGTCCCTCTAATATATAGCAATATTAGAGATCCTTTTTCCTCAAACTCGATGAAGATGTCGGTGCCTGCGGCTCCACACTGATTGCCAATCGGTATAAAAGTTATCAATTTCCTGAACTGGCCTGGACAACTGATTTCTCATAAACAATTGATCCCTAAGATTTTTGCTCATGGATGGATAGTAATCATGCAAGAAAGACCCAAGGTGTCCTAAAAATACTTGAATGTTGTTTCAATTTGTTTAAAACACGTTTGACCATAAACCACCGGATAAACCTTTCAGTACAGAGATGCAGGAGCAGAGGATATATTTCTGGAGGTTCTTTCTCCTATATGCCTACAGTCTTAAAAAATTGCAGATTCTTTGAAACTGTGCAGGAATTATGAATATATATTATAATCAAATCGTCATTTTTCTCAGGCTGAAGTTATTGATCTCAATGATGGCTGATTGAGAGTAGAACACAATTAGGCATACAATACTGAGCTTCAAGACACTCTAACTACATATCAATCATAAATAGCATGAATTACCTAGTTCTCAGCTCCATACCATATGATGATTAGAGTCATCCAATTGTATAATACATTCAGAAGCTTTTGAATTATCCTCCACAAACTTATTTTCATCCTCAAAAGTTATCTCACCACCTTCATTTTCCTTACAATGAGCAACACCAGAATAATCAGGACATAACTGGGCACCTCTTCTTCCAATAAGATACCATGGCAGCTCAAACAATTCCTCCATACTTTCCAATGACCTACCAGACATCTCTGGAAGGAAGAACCACGCCCAAAAGAGACCAATCACCAAGATACCAACCGCAAAGAAGAATGTGCCAGCTGAAGTTAAAGTCAAAAACATCGACGGCATTGCCTTAGTATTACCATACTGGTTGGAAAAATGAAACACCATAACCAAAGCTGTGCCGACACTACGAACCCTCAATGGTAACATTTCTGAGTTGATCAGGTATTGGATAGAGTTCCAACCTAAAGTCCAACCAACACCAGACATATAGAGCATTGCTAGGGCACCAACGCCTGCTTGTTTTTGAGATAACGTCAAGACATCCTCATCATTTGTCGCTTCAGGAACAATTTGTAAAAAAATTGCGAAGTAAAGTGTTGCTATTAACTGGATCGTGATACCTATGTATAGGGAGCTTTTGCGACCCAAGTAGTCAATAATGAAAAAAGCACCAAGATAAGCAGATATGAATTTCACAAGACCAAGAACGGATGAGTAAAGAAGTCTAGTTGTGAGGTCCTCTACCCCTACCAATGCGACAAGTTCGGGCATATATACTGTGATTCCGCCAGCCATGGACCACTGACCTAGGATCTGTGCAGCAAGGGCGAGGAGTAAACGATGACGGATCGACTTGACAAAGACGAGTTCCTTCAGAACATCCCATTTAGAGATCTCACCTGTAGTCCGTTCTTCTTCGCTTAGCTGTTCTTGAATATCTCTGACTTCTGATAGAACGTAGGCATTATCCTGAGGGAGATGCCTGATCTTGGATAGATTGATGGAGGCCCTATCAATATAGCCTGCTTTCACCAGCCATCTTGGAGACTCATGACAGAAGGAACAGCCAATGAGAAGCAGACCAGCAAGAACAATTTTAATAGCTGTAGGAACAATCCATTGCTTTGGACTGTTGACCGAAATATGAAGGGCACAACCATAATTTATAAAGTTAGCAAGGAATGAGCCCATATACACCGCACCTGCAAAAATGCTGTTACTTAAACCTCGGATGTTCTTTGGCGCTATTTCAGACAAATAGCAAGGCCCAATAACGACTGTCTGGCCGATTGATAGTCCCTCAATGACCCTACCGGCCAGCAATTGTCCAATACTGCTAGAAGTAATTTGAGTAATAGCACCAACAGCCCAACCAACACAGACACCTTGCAATGTTCGAATGCGGCCAAATTTATCAACGAAGTACATAGCCAATAGACAGCCGCCTATTGACCCCAATTGAACCATTGATGTAATGTTAGACTTCAAGTTGGCTAACTCATGAGCTGTTTTGTTAGGATCGTCTAAACCAAATGTGTCTCTGAATGATGGCTTTGATGCGATGCCACCGACGTAGCCTTCATCATAGCCACGGGCACATCCAAGAACCCCGAAGATGAACACTGCAAAGTATAAAGTGAGGTTATATATTTGTTGAGGAGTTCCGTTTGTGTCGTAGAACTTTGCGAAGAAAGTCATTGCTGTATAGAAGATACACAGTCTGATGTTCGTTTCAGGACTGCTACACCTCTATTTATATATAGAGAAAAGAGGGGGATGTGATAACTCTTTTGCTCACCGGGAAGTCCTGGAGTCGCAACATGAACTTCAGGGTTCATGCTCTCCATTCAAAACTTCCTAAAGAGTCGATAACAACCGCAAGTTGGCGGTGGGCGGCGCAAGGTTGCCTCTGTTTAAAGTTTTGACAGGTCGAAAAGTCCGCTGCACGCTGGGCCGAGGGCTTGGACATTGGAACTGGTGGAAGGCAGCTTCATGAAAAGAATTCTCTTCATAAACAAGAGAGCTGATGCTAACAAGGCTGCTTAATCTGAGAGGCTGACAACACATTTTGGAAGGGCAAAATAACAATCGCAGACGATCCTACAAACATACTAGCTGTTGATAAAAGCTCTTTGTGTGTGCTAGTAGTGGAAGTCTAGAATGGTCAATGAGTGAACACAGTACAGGAATAATTCATATGCTTATATGAATATTCATTAAAAGGATGATTGATCTGTACTTATATGCGGAGGCTTCATTTGATGAACAAGGAAGAATTTACATAATGTGTGAAATGATCCGATCTCTTCCGCTAGTTCTGCATGTTCACTGTGAGGAAGCGAAGAACCCATAAAAGAGATGTAAGATAACTTTTACTCTTCCTTGAAACCCCACAGAGGTCTGAACTATTGGGAATGCCTCAAAAACGAAATCCTCTATCTACTTTTCCCATCTGCTTTCCTTTTCCACAATCTGTATGCAGCTAAAGCAACACCCAGAATTCTAGGGTTGAAGCGTGTTTTTAGAGAGCAGTCCCTATTTCTCCCACGACCTACATTCCATATAGTTCTTTCACTATTTCTTGTTGCTTCAAAAACATCTTGCCAAGGTTAAGGATGGCCCTTAGACGGTGTGCGACGCACCACATGGTACAGCCTTTTGCATTCGCTTGTAATCTCCTCCTTCTTGAATGGGTTTGTTTTATAGTAAATAATTGGTGCAATTAAACCGCTGTTGGCGATGCTACCCTATTTGATACAGTTGGAAATACTAGACCCTTATTCTTCGAAGGCACAGCCTTACCATGGCGTTTGTCATTTTGTAATGTCATGATATTTTTGGCAGTGCGATTAAGCACTTAGGAGAGAGAAATAGGTGTACTGTGGTAGGATCTCAGATAATCTGACAAGACCCTCTATGCCTCACACCACATTGGAGATGAATGAGCCTTTACCAAGATTTGATCATCAAGGAAGTTAGAACTTTCAAAAATGAGGAGAAAGACCTTAGAAAGGAGGTGCATCAAGCTCTCTGGATCATTTACGCTATGCTGTCATCTGTTAGCTCTCAATATCTAAAAATCTATATTAATTCTATTGAAATATCCTAACAATAACCAGCTGCATAAATATACCAATAATAAATACCCATTAACCTCAAATTTTCTTTTGTTTGTCGGCGTACTCTGTCTTTCGATCCTTCTTTTTGTCTCCTTCACACGAGAGAAGACAATAAGTATCAGCGAAAGGGCAGACCCCCAAATCATCGTTACAAATTCAAATTTCATCTTGCGAATGCTGTAGAAGGCTGTTTATTTCCCTTAAGTGGTTTTTGAGATTTACCCCACGGATAAGGATACTCCACAAAAATGCTCCTCTAGAGAAACTGTAAGATACAAGTATAGAGTTGTCGATAAATTGTATTGTGAAAGCGATTAGTATGAGGTAGCTATAGCGTAGCTGTATGAGCTATCTGAGATAACTTGAACTGTATATCTTAACATAAAATACTAAAGTGGCCGTGGAAGAAACATAGTCTTCAGCGAAACTTCCACCCTGTATGAGGCTTTGAAGACATTCTTCTCATACAACTTCATCTTGTAGTAGCTAGTGTGCAAGATAAGTTGTTAGATCGCACAATCATGATCTTCATATTCAAGGTAATCGAAATCTTAATAGAGGAGTTTTCGGGAAATTTTCAGACTTGCGTCCTCGCATTCTTTTGGCTCCTTCATTTTTTAACGAGGTTCAGAACGGTTGAGAGGTGGATGGTCGTCTTCCGGTTGTTGATCGAACAATCCTTCAAGGAAGATGCACCCCAGAGCTGAAGAACTCACAAGAGCAAGCTGAAATGAACAAGCTGAGATGTAGCAACTTTTAAAGTAATATCATTACAAAGTTTTTCATCAATAATGCTTCCGAGTAAATCGAGCTGGGCTGACCTCTTGAGGTCACTCTTGAGACGAGTTCCTTCGAGAAATTCCTACGTTTTCTGAACCATTCTTCTATACACCCAGGAAGCAATTGTAGATTGATCATGATATCAGCTTTGCATTAAGTTCATCGCGCCATTAGCACTTCCGATTCTCCTGTAAGATTAGGCGTTGAGCGATCAACAAGAATTTAATTACTATTCTTTGAATCCTAGCGACCATAATTTACAACCTCAACTATCTAAAGCAAGAATCCTGCTCGAAGTCTGCGAATTGTTGCTGTGAATTATCCGTACATCGGATCCTAAAAGCTGTGTCTTCAATTTGAGTTAGATAGAGAATGAACGATGAACGATGAACAATGAACGATAAACAATAAACAATGTAATAGACCAACATATTGCCGTTAACGGTGTAGGCGTGACCGTAACCGGTACCATTAATTATTTTGCCGTACGCTGTAAAACCGAGCCTATGTAGGTAGATCCTACCACATGAGCCGTGTAGGATGTGAGGTGGGTACCACGCTACCATTTCTGTCAACCACACGGCTGAGTCGTTATTGATATGTATTTGATAAGCAAGAGATTTCTTGGTTACAATTAATAATAGAGTTTTGAATAATTAAGAGGAGCTAAACATCGATTAAATCTTCACCAAGGAGATACCAGCCTTGTATTATTCTACCTAACTGACATATGTTGATACAAACCAGAACAGAGGGGAAGAGATATCACGATTAATACCAAAGCTACACCCACTTGTGAAGTTTTTCCGGTTTCATACGGAACAATTCTCATCCCGGGAGGCCTGTGGACGGTGGTGATCCGTTTGGCAGTTATTTGTTTCTAAGCAAGTATATCACTATTACTCTATAGCTGCTCTGTTTATCTAATCCATAGTTTGACTTCCGAACTGTTATTATCCCAAGAGCCAGACCTTCATTAATCAGCCCCATCCGGTAATTTTCGCGCCAAAGCTGGTCAACACCACACCACAGTTGACAGACACAAAAAGCGCACCCGTTCAGCCATGGGAGATTGAACTACAAGGAGTGTCGGTGAGGTGGGAAGGATGGGAAAGGTGGTGTGATGGGGTGAGTCATAGTTATTGTATACATTCACTATAGGAAAGCAAATAAGAGCTATAGGGATAGAACTACTAAAGATATATACCTATATTCGACAGCTGGCCACCTCCCTCACAGAAAACTATCGGATAAACCCGCGACGAACCTAGAGTCCACAAGCCAAAGCATTTATTTCAGCACCCGTCTTCACCCACTTTACCCACCCCATCGCCTCTTCCCGGGTATAAAACTTAAGCTTCATCCCAAAGTTTCTTTTCTCCTGATAACAATAAAACTATATAAAAGGGCTAGATCCACCACAATGTTGCGCCGACTATCCCCAAGGACACTACAGCTTAAGATGACCGTAAGCACATATTCAACCGCAACAACAAGAGATACCACGATAGGCTCAGATGCCTACAAGTACTCTGACGAGTGCACTATCAAGAAGCCTATAGGTGAGGCCGCCCGTGCCCAATTGAACACTGCAAGAGCCACGAGATTGTCTGTGGAAGGTCCAATTGAATGCTCCTTGACAGGATTCCAGCTGTTGAACTCCCCATTGTTCAACAAAGGTTCAGCATTCACCCTTGAAGAGCGTACTGCTTTTGGTCTCGAAGGTTTGTTACCAGCCCAAGTTAACGATTTGAATGCTCAAGTTGAGAGAGCTTATAAACAATTGTCCTATTTAAAGACCCCATTGGCCAAGAATGATTTCTGTTCCTCTATGAGAGTGCAGAATAAAGTTCTCTTTTACGAACTCGTAAGAAGACACATTAGAGAATTGGTGCCAATTATTTACACACCTACCGAAGGTGATGCAATCGCTGCTTACTCTCAAAGATTTAGAAAACCTGAAGGTTGTTTCCTCGACATCACCGACCCTGATTCTATTGAGCGCCGTTTGGCCAACTTTGGTGAAGATAAAGATGTCGATTATATTGTTGTGTCAGATGGTGAAGGTATCTTGGGTATCGGTGACCAAGGTGTTGGTGGTGTGCGTATCGCCATTTCCAAGTTGGCATTGATGACCTTATGTGCTGGTATCCACCCTGGTCGTGTCATCCCAGTGTGTTTGGACGTTGGTACAAATAACAAGAAGTTGATTACCGATGACTTGTATATGGGTAACCGAATCCCGAGAGTGCGTGGCGAAGAATATGATGCCTTTGTTGAGAAGTTTATTCAAGTGGTGAAGAGAAGATTCCCAAGTGCCACACTTCATTTTGAGGATTTCGGTGTCACCACTGCTAGACCACTTTTGCACAGATACAGAAACCAATTGGCCTGTTTTAACGATGATATCCAAGGTACTGGTGCCGTTGTGATGGCTTCTTTGTCTGCTGCTTTGAAGCACACGAATAGAGAATTGCTTGACTCTGAGATTGTTATTTACGGTGCAGGTTCCGCCGGTTTGGGTATTGCTGATCAAATTGTGAACCATATGGTTACCCACGGTGCCACCCCAGAAGAGGCCAGATCTAAGATCCATGCCTTAGATATCAGAGGCTTGATCAAGAAGTCCATGAAGGAGACATCTTCGCCAGATCAGCACCTGTATGCAGACGACGATGCCTTTTGGGAAGGTGTCGATACTACTTCTTTGTTTGAAGTTGTCAAGAAGATCAAGCCAACTTGTTTGATTGGTTGCTCTACCCAAGCTGGTGCCTTTACGCAACAGATTGTGGAGGAAATGCATAAGCACAACCCGAGACCAATCATCTTCCCATTGTCCAATCCAACTCGTCTGCATGAGGCATTCCCAGAGGACTTGATGAAGTGGACAAACAATCAGGCCATGGTTGCCACTGGTTCTCCATTTAAACCAGTTGATGGGTGGGTCATCTCTGAGAACAACAACTGTTTCTCGTTTCCAGGTATTGGATTAGGTTCTGTACTTTCCCGTGCTAAAGTCATCTCTGATAAAATGATCAGTGCTGCTGTGGACCAATTGGCTGCATTGTCTCCATTGGATAAGGATCCAAAGGCTGGTCTGTTACCACCACTGGAAGTCATCAATGATACTTCTGCAAAGGTTGCTGCTGCTGTGATCTTGCAAGCTTTGGATGAGGGTTTGGCCAGAATCGAAGACGAGGTGCAACCAGGTAAGGATGAGTACGTCAAAGTTCCAAGAGACTTTGACGAATGTGTAGCTTGGGTCAGATCACAGATGTGGAAGCCTGAGTATAGACCATTAATTAAAGTGGAGCACAGAGAAGATATTCACACACATCAGTTCTAAGAAGCATACAAAATTGGGATTATTGGGAATAAAAAGTGGTTATAGATTTGGCTTATTGTAGATTTAATTACAGTTCGTACTGGAAATGTTGGCCAACAGGCTTGATCTCTGTGGTGTATTGTTAAACACCCTGCTATCCCAAAGTTTCAACAATAGAATATGGCCTGTGCTATCCCGAAGACATCTGCTATTTCCGGAGTTCTAGACCAACAACCAAAGCCTTTGTTGTCCGGACGTGTCAAGCTCTGAAGTCTCCCAGAAATAGCTTGGACACCATTTTGGAACACTTTCCTAAGCAAATCCATTATTTCAAAGTTTCAATGCCATTGAAAAATCTAAAGCATCTCGTACAGAGGAGCAAGTACAGGCCAGCGGTGCTCACTATCGTGGTTCTGACATGTCTCATCAACTTATACATCTCCATCTATTCTGTGGGATCTTCTCGATATACCCACTTCAAAACCATTCTGAATTCCACTGGTCTTGACAGAGATCATTCAGTCAAGGTGTTTGACAGATCACTGGACAATTTGCGGACAGATAGCACATTGAGGGAGCAATTACATTTTCAATTCCCGTATGATACAGAGAGGGCCATACCCAAAAATGTATGGCAGACGTGGAAACAATCCCGTGATGACCCTGATTTCAAGAAGCAATTTCATAAGTTCTCACAGTTCTGGGTCGATATGGATGCTGAGTATTCGTACCAATTGATTTCTGACCCAATAGCTGAAGATCTGATCAATTCACTTTACAGCCAAATACCACAGGTGATTGAGGCTTATGATTCTCTACCAAAACCAATTCTCAAGGCTGATTTCTTCAGATATCTGATCCTTTTTGCTCGTGGTGGTATCTACTCTGATGTTGATACCCTGCCTTTGAAGCCTGCATCCACTTGGGTATCGAACAATAGCACCATATATAACAGACCAAACGATATTGGGCTTGTCATCGGTATTGAAGCAGATCCTGATCGTGAAGATTGGGCTACTTACTATGCAAAAAGGGTACAATTCTGCCAATGGACGATACAATCCAAACCTGGACATCCTATGTTGGGCGAATTGATTGCAAGAATTACTGAGATCACATTGAAGAAGAAAGCTGATGGCTTATTGAATAAAGTTGAGGACAAGGACTCAGGGGATGATATCATGAATTGGACTGGGCCGGGCATTTTCACTGATGAAGTGTTCAAGTATATGAACGAGCTATACCACTTCAAGACGATTTCAATCATCAATCCAACGCCAAAGAATGACTACAATGAAGGCTTAGATATTAAGAAGGGTATAGATTGGAGATTTTTCACATTGATGACCGAACCTGTTAAGTTTGATGACTTGTTGATATTACCAATAACGAGCTTTAGTCCAGGTGTGGGACATATGGGGTCAAAAGCTATAGATCATCCAATGGCTTACGTTCGCCATATGTTCGAGGGAAGCTGGAAACCGGAGGAGGAGAGGATGAAGGGTAAGTAACCTATGTGATGTCTTTCTTTCTGATGTTATGTTGATGTTGTCATTTTGACGTTGTTATGCTGACGTTGTTATGTTTTTGTTATTACTGTTGTTGAAATCATATAGCCGTGTGACCTCTGAAAAGCAGAATCATTGGATGATGCATATGTCTCGACACTACGAAGATGCCATGTATATAACCGTCTTTGTTAGATGGCAGAAGCTCCCTAAAACCACCGGCCTCAGAAGCTTTCCGTTCATGGCGTAATTCTCATCTTCTGAGACATTCTTAAGCTGTGACACCCCAACTTGTTTAGGAATACAGCTATAATCGCTTAAATACAATTGTCTATTACAATATAACACAAGAAGACTTTTTCTTCTTCTTCGGTTTAGTAGTCTTCACTGGTGCGGTCTTTCCCAGCGGTTTAGTCTTGTTGCCATTGGCCATTGAAGCATTGCCATTGGACACCGGTTGAACAGGTTCAACCTCTGGTTGAACAGGCTGCTGAGAAGCCTGAACAGTCGTACTGGATTCGCCTCTCATGATTTGTCTTACGACATCGACAAACGCTTCATCCACGTTTGTTCTTGTTCTAGCACTAGTTTCATAGAATGGGACTCTCCCCCACCTTTCACTTACTTCTATGCCATCTTCTGGTTTTAACTCTCTCTCTAACAGGTCACACTTGTTCCCAACAAGTACCATGGGAACATTACTATCCTTTATCCTCAGGACTTGCTCTCTCAATTGTAATAGCTCCTCCAGGGAGTTCTTATCAGTGACCGAGTACACCAAGATGAACCCCTGTCCAGATTTGATATACAACTCGCGCATAGCAGTAAACTGTGCTACCCCTGCGGTATCTAGGATCTCCAGATCACAGAACCTGCCATCTATCTCGATCTGCTTGCGATATGAGTCTTCTATAGTTGGGTCATATGTATCGATGTAGATCCCCTGGACGAACTGGACGGTGAGGCACGACTTACCGACACCTCCTGAGCCGAGGACAACGATCTTGTAGTCTGTAATATTGTTAGCATTATCTTAATAATTATGGGAAACCGTATACGAACCTCTCATTGGGGCCTTTAGTGGGATTCCAGTGGATTTCTCAGCTGATTTGTTTACACTTCCAGTTTAAGTTTTGAAACCGTTTCGCGGGTTGTCCGTAGAGCGATGGAGGATTTCTTTGGGATATTTTCATCAATGTCTGACTAAAATGCTTCCTTATTACTGTATCTTCAATATATTCACTAGATATTCATAATATGTACATTAACTTTAGCAAACTGCAAGGATAGCCCACTTATCTCTTGTACAGCTTCCCAATGGCCGCTCTGATCATCTTCTCATTGCAGTTCCAGTCTTTGGTCAGTTGATCCCATTGGATAGCACTAAAGATTTCCTTGATGCTTTTACCTTGGTTCTCCTCCAGTAGTCTTACAACTTTGGCCTCAAGTTCCTCCTTGGAAGCAACAGGCAGCGATTCGAGGTATTGCTTAATAACAACCATCTCCTGTTCTTCCTTCTCCTTCAGGTCAGGTCTTTCTGTGAATTGTACCATCGCATCCTTTCTTTGCTTGATAGCTTTGTTAAACAAGTCTGAAAGCATGTATTCATCTTGGTTCTTGGTATCGATCTCCATATTCTTGATCTGGGAGAGAAGGCCTTTGATTGTGTCCTTCTTCAAGTGGTCTTTGGCTTTCATTGATTGTTTCAGGTCGTTCTTGAGAAGAGCGAGAAACTGCGTATATGCTTGAGTGGACTGGAGTCTCTTGAAGATCATCTTGTTGATAAGTTATTCCAAAGATTGCTTAGTATCTTCTCAAGGCCTGTAACATCTGTTTAGTACCAAAGTTCGTTGGGTCGGAAAACTATACCGAGCGCGACGGTGCACCGGAAATTATCGATTGAGAAGGCTACTTATTCAGTGCTTTAACTACTAAAACACATATAAAACACAATTCTGTATTGTATATCACTTCTGACTCTCCCTCTCTAAGAACTCAGTCCATAGAGACACAAAGCTCTCCTTTCTCGCGGTGTTCCCATGGATCAAGCCCACCGTTTGCTTCTGTTCATCGTTCCACCCAAGGAAGTTAGAGATCAATTGTAGAACTTCATACTTTTTAGAATCACCTCTAGGAATTGTGACAAAGGATATAAATAAGTTAGTTATGAGTTCCCTATCGACGGTGGTTGATTGGCTCGATTTCCTGATCAGCTGTAGTGATTTCGTCAGGTGTTCATTCAAAATGATAGCTTCGTGTCTCAATTTCCCAATTTGGAGTTGTTTGGTGTTCAATTCATGCTCCAATTCTTTAATCTTAGATTCCAGTTCAGATGAGGATAAAGCCTTGGCAGAAAGAGACTCATTAGTGATTTTAAGAGTGCCGATCTCTTGTGCTAGTACCTCCATCGATTGTTCGTTCTTTTGTTGTGATGCTTTCAATTCTTGATTCAGTGCTTCCAGTTGCTGTTTCAACTCTCCATTTTTTTTAATATATGCATCTTTTTCTTGATTGGATGAGTCCACAGAAAGGCTCAACTCCTTAATCTTCTCCTTCAGTTCATCCACTTCGTTCATCAATACCGAATTATTCAGCTTTTCATTTTCAATGATAACTTTCAACTCTTCATCTCTTTCTTTCACTGACTCTTCTTTGAGCTTCATGGTATTCAACTGTTGCACCAATTCCCTCTTACCATATTCATATGAAGAATCTTTTTCTTCTAGTTCCTTTCTCAAGGAGCTCAACTCGCATGACAGACGATCACACTCAGCGTTCAGAGATTCTGATTCTTCTTTATAAACATTCATTATCTTCTGTGCTTCTTTGTTCTCCTTGACCAATGAGTCTACCTTCTGCCTTAACTGTAAGTTCTGGGATTCATATGTCCCCAATTGCTCCTTCAAGTCTTCAATCTCCAATTCGTTGGCTTTCATGTTGGTGAAAAGAGATTTCATAGAACTGACCCTAGATAGCAGGCCATCGTACTGCGCTTGGATATTTTCTTTCTCCTGTTGAAGCTCCTTGATACGTTCCTTGAGCTGCTGGACCCCATTGATATCCACATTGACTTGATTAAGTTCAAGGGTCTCATCAATAGGACTACTTCCTACTGGAGAGCCACTTTCAACCACATCATCCTCATCCTTTTCTCCTTCTGCAACAGTAGCTGAATTATCGTTTCCCGCCTCTTTGAGTTCATGATCTTTTGTAGCATCATTAGTTCCAGTCTCTTCTTTTTGATCTTGGTCAATTGAGTCCTCAATTGGTCTTTCGACTTGGTCAATAGGTTCCTCTCTAACTTGACTAACCGATTGCTTCTTTGCATTGGATTTCTTCTTCTTGGCCATCGTGTTCGATTACGGACAGTAAGCAATATGACAATATCAAAACAGATCAAAAACACTCAGAAGTTTCCAGCCTGTTCAGTGTCGAGACTTTCGAGAATGCTGCGCGTACCATCTAAAGTTGGACAGTACCAATTATGGTTCAATACTTTAGAGGAAGAGACAAACTGGGATCTTTGAAAAGTGGAGAAGAAGATTACAAGACAATGCAAATACTACTCCACTAATTTAAGTGGTCTCATTTCTCTGTCATTGGTCTAATGGCTTACAATGCTGCCCGCACCGCGTTTCCCGACTGAACTTTTTACGCGTTTTGGCTCATTTCACCAATAGGAGAACACACTTACAACCTTGAACGCTATAATTGAATCATGGTCGACATCAGAGAATTCTTCGGTACGCCTAAGGGTGTGAAGGTGAGTGTGATTCTTCTTCATCACGAGTTCAGAGAACTAACAAGGACAGAGATCCAAGAAGACAGATGGTCCTAGTAAGAAGCAGAAGGTGGAGCGAAAGGCGGAAAAGAAGGCTACAAAGACCCAAACGGACAAAGATGACGATTTTGTGGTCATAGACGATGACTTTGATGATGATTTTGGTGATGATGACGATGATGTTGAGTTCCTGGAGGAGCTAGATTCATTGAAGAAGAGTTCCCCATTAAAGAGTACTCGAAGCACAAGACATAAGAGCCAAGAGGTTATCGAATTGTCCCCTGAAAAGCCACTCAAAGAGGCAAAACAAGAGGCAAACAAAGAGACAGAGAAAGAGGCAAAGAAAGAGGCAAAGAAAGAGGCAAAGAAAGAGGCAAAGAAAGGGACAGTAATGCTTGAATCTCCAAAGAAGGATATTCACAAAAAATCCCTAACGGCTGCTTCTCCTAAGAAATCCTCACACGTCGTTTCTTCTCCTGAGAAGAGCAAGAAGATGATGACTAACCTAACCGGTGCCTCTGCCAATGAAATCCTTTTAACGATTCCAGATGCTGAACTTCCAGAAGATCAGCCTTCCCAACCTTTCAACTACCAGCAGTTCAAATCGAGGCAATCTACAGCTATAACATCCAACATTGAACTGCCAAAAGGTGCGCCGAATTGTTTAACAGGATTGACTATGGTGTTTACTGGTGTGATGCCCAACATTGGTAGAGATGAAGCAGAAGGTTTGGCGAAGGAATACGGCGCCAAAGTTACAAAGAGCATTTCATCAAAGACATCAGTGGTGGTCATTGGTGAAGAGGCTGGGCCTTCAAAAATCAAAAAAATCAAACAGTTCAAAATCAAGGCAATTGATGAGGGAGGCTTCATACAGTTGATCCAAGGCATGCCTGAGGAAGGTGGTTCCGGTGAATTGGCTGAAAAGGCTCGATTGAAGAGACAGGAAGAGGAGGAAAAAACTATACAGGAATCCATAAAGCTGGAGAAAGAAGCGCAAGAGGAGGCAAAGAAAAGGGACGAACTCATTAAAAAGGCACAAAAGGAGGGAAAGCAAGTCAATATCAAGCATGACGACGAAAAACTATGGACTGTTAAATATGCACCTTCCAAATTGGATCAGTTGTGTGGTAATAAGTCTACCATTGAGAAGCTGAAACGTTGGTTAGAGACATGGCACCAAAAATTCCCTGGGAGACCGACAAAGGGCGAATCTGATTTCCGTGCGGTATTAATACATGGTCCACCTGGTGTAGGTAAGACTACCGCAGCTCACCTGGTGGCAAAATCGCTAGGTTATGATGTTATTGAGAAGAATGCATCTGATGTTAGGTCCAAAAGTATGTTAAATCAAGAAATTGGGAACATTTTGAACAATACCTCTGTCATAGGCTTCTTCAAAAAGGACGTCATCAAATCGGAGAATAATAACAAGTTTGTGATCATCATGGACGAAGTTGATGGTATGTCTGGTGGTGATCGTGGTGGTGTTGGTGCTTTGGCGTCATACGCTAGAAAGACTCAGGTGCCGATGATATTGATCTGTAATGATAAGTCATTGCCAAAAATGAGACCTTTTGATCGCGTTACTATGGAATTACCATTCAGAAGACCAACTGCTCGTGAAATGAAGTCGAGATTGATGACTATTGCGCTAAGAGAAGGCATAAAATTGGATCCCAACATGATTGACCAATTGGTCGCTACAACATCAAATGATATAAGACAAATCATCAACTTATTATCGACCGTATCAATGACGCAGAAATCTATTGATGCTAAGAGCACGAAGAATATTGATAAAGATTGGGCGAAGAACATTGCTCTGAAACCTTTCGATATCATCCCGAGATTGTTGAGCCCAGGCTCTTGGAATGGTACTGTGCCATTGTACAAAAAGATGGAGTGGTATTTCGACGACCATTCTTTTGTGCCGCTGATGATGGCTGAAAACTATATTAATTCCAAACCAAGGGCCCAATCTAAACTGCAAGGACTAGAGATGATAGGTGCGGCTGCGGATTCCATTTCTTTGGGGGACTTGGTGGACAAGAAGATTCACAGCTCAGAACAGTTATGGTCATTGATGCCCCTTCATGCGGTAATGTCCACACTGAGACCTGCTGGGTTAGTTAACGGTGGACTGAGTGGTAGGGTCAATTTCAGTTCTTGGTTAGGACAAAATTCTAAAGCTGGGAAGTATAGCCGGTTGTTAAAAGAATTGAATTATGATACCAAGTTGAGGACGTTCACAGATGCTACTGAGCTAAGATTGGAATATATTCCGGTATTAGTCAAAAAGTTGCTGAAGCCTGTTCTCGAAAGTGATATCCCTTCAGTTATCGAGATCTTAGATCATTATTATCTTTCCAAAATTGATTGGGATTCCCTTATGGAGTTCACTATTGGTGTTGATGACACCACTGCATCCTTAAAGAAGATCCCAACGGCTACAAAGTCCAAATTCACAAGGATGTACAACAAGGAAATCCACCCTGTATCCATCTATAGAGCGGGAATGTTTGACGTGACAAAGGGAAAAAAGAAGAAGGAAGAAGAAGAGGAAGAGTCACCGACACCGGAGGAGGAACCAGATTTGGTAGAGGATTTGGAGTGATGCAAGTATTCATATAGTGAATATGATATATCTAAACAATGGATATGTTGGTATCGAACTATGTAAAACAGGTAACACCGTAGCCATGCAAAAGCTACCCTCGGAAATTAAAATTTCCAGTTCGGCAGCTCAACCGTTTTTTCGTGTTTTGATTTCGAAAGGGACCAGAAAAAGCTGTTTAGAGAAACTTCCTTAATCCACGATTCGAGTGCATTTCGTTGGCTTCAGTTCTTTTTCGCAATTGAAATAGATCATAAAAACCCCTTATAATGTCAGCACCTCCTTTGCTGCGAGTTCCTGGGGTACACAACAAGAATTCTAAATCCCCCAAGTTGAAACTGCCAACATTGGCAATAAAGACGATACCACCACTTGAAAAATCTCATGTATACCTGGATCCCAGTGAGATTACAGCTAAGTTCCAACATATGGATGTTGTGGATACGCCATCTACCGTGGCTAGTGATGCCAGTGGTATGTTCTCTGCAGAGATAATTGCAGAAGTTGAGACACCCTATAAGAACGACGATGAAGTTGTGAAATTCAAAGATGTGGAGCAATTGGACGAGGAAGAATGGAAAGTAGTACACCAGAGAGGTGAAATTATAGAGTTGAATGTACTAGGAGAAGGTGCTGGTGGGAGTGTCTCGCGGTGTAAGCTGAAGACCGGGAAGACAGTGTTCGCACTGAAGACCATCATATCAGATACTAGTGCTGAGACTCAGAAACAGATCCTGAGAGAGTTACAGTTCAATAAGAGTTGTAAGAGTCCTCATATAGTCAAGTATTATGGGATGTTTTTGAACGAGGAGAACGCATCAATATGTATCTCAATGGAGTATATGGGTGGAAGATCCCTAGATTCGATATACAAGAGAGTGAAATCTCGCGGTGGTCGTATTGGTGAAAAGGTACTAGGAAAAATTGCAGAGTCGGTGCTGAATGGGTTGTCATACCTCCACGAGAACAGAATCATTCATAGGGACATCAAACCACAAAACATTCTGTTAGATTCCCATGGGAATATCAAACTCTGTGATTTTGGAGTATCCGGTGTTGTTGTGAACTCGTTGGCAACGACATTTACAGGAACATCGTATTACATGGCACCAGAGCGCATTCAGGGTCATCCATATTCTGTGACATCTGATGTTTGGTCATTAGGGCTCACACTTTTGGAAGTTGCGAAAGGCCAATTTCCTTTGGATATGGACATCCAAGGGTGTTCACCTATCGAAGTGCTCACTTTGATAATGTCATTCCAACCAAGATTAGAAGATGAAGATGGTATAGTATGGACATCTGCTTTCAGATCTTTTATCGATTATTCCCTGAAGAAAGATCCGAGAGAGAGAGCAAGTCCTAGACAGATGTTAAAACATCCATGGATACTAGGGCAAAGTAAGAAGAATGTCAATATGGAAAAGTTTGTTAAACAGTGTTGGGATGATTTATAGGTTAAATGGTTATGGTCATGTGTTATGATAATATGTAGAGGCAAAAATTACAGGAAGAAGCACAAAAAAACATCTCATAATAAGCTAATAAACAAGATCAGACATCACTCTCGCATTGCTTCACCAAATGGGGGACTCCTTACAGATTTTGAGGTCTTGTAATTGGCCATTGGTATTTGCCAGGGCCAGTGAAGATGTAACCATGATCACCCAAATACTGTTTCAACTGGGCAGGACCACGAGAGCCATATGGGTACAAAGTTGGAGATGGTGCATTATCAGATTCCAAATACTCCAACAATGGGGTGAATAACTTCCATGACACATCCAATTCATCATCCCTGACAAAATTGGAATGATCGGCATGCAACGCATCTCTGATGAGCGATTCATAAGCCTCTGGGATCCAGAACGATTGATATCTCTTGGAATAAGTCAAATCCAATTCGGTGATTTGGCTAGAGGTGGATAAACCTGGAGTTTTTGCGTTCAATTTGATGTAGACAGCTTCATTTGGTTGGATTCTGATAACAAGCTCGTTCGGTGGCATGTCTTCAAATATACCGCTAGCAACTTGTTTATATTGGACACGTACCTCCACTTTGCCAGCGTCCAGTGCCTTACCAGCTCTCATGATGATTGGAACACCATCCCATCTTTCGTTCTGGATTTGCAATTTGAGAGCAGCATAGGTGATCGCCTTAGATCCCGGTTTAACAGTTTCGTCATCCAAGTAGGCCGGTTTGGAACCATCTTCAGACTTTCCATATTGACCAATGATGATATCATCAATGTTGATTGGAGCCATGGCTTTCAAAACTTTGACCTTCTCATCACGGATAGATTCAGGATCGAAGGAGGCAGGCCTATCCATCGTCAATAGGGTGAGTACCTGCAGCAAGTGGTTTTGCATCACATCTCTGATAATACCAATATCGTCAAAATAGCCACCTCTTCCTTCCGTACCAAAAGGCTCTTTGAACGAGATCTGGATGGATTCAATGTGATCTCTGTTCCATGAGGAGTTAAGGATTTGGTTGCCAAATCTGAGAACAAACATATTCTTAACCAGTTCTTTACCGAGGTAGTGGTCGATTCTGTAGATCTCCTCTTCACTAAACAATGGCGACAGTTGTTCTTGCAGTTCTCTCGAGGTTTTCAAGTCCTTACCAAACGGCTTCTCTACGATGACTCTGGTGATACCATTTTTAGCATAGACGTGCTCTTTTAACTGCTTAGCCACTGGGACAAAAACGGATGGTGGAAGTGCAAAGTAGAACAAGCGATGAGGTTCAGTGACATTCTTCTCCTTTTCAAAGGACTCAATGGAGTCGTTCAACTCGAGAAATCCATCTGGCTTGTCATATGGACCAGAAATGTAGTGCAGAAGTCCCAAAAAATCATCCACTTTGGCCTTTGATTCCTCTGTAGGAGTTTTGAAGTAACCCTTAACACGTTCTCTCAGCTCCTCTGTGGAGAGATGAGATCTGGCATAGCCGTAAATTCTCGTTGTTGGAGACAGGAAACCTTCTCTGTACAGGCCGAACAAAGCAGGGAAGGTCTTCTTCTTTGCCAAATCGCCAGAGGCACCGAACACAACGATGGCGGTGTTTTCTTTGAATTCCATTTTTGACACAATTGAGAGTATTAAAGCAAATCAGGGGAACAGCACCGACAGGGACGATAAATTTGTAGCACAATACCGGTACACAGATCGATCAATTGGTCCTTACTGACAATAGGTAATCAACAAGGAAAGCCCAGAACAGCTTTTTATATTGTTTGATGGAATACGGGCTGGAAACTTCCGCAGGGGAAAAATTTCTGGCAGGCTGACAAAAATTCACGTGACTCGGAAAAACCTCTGGCAGAGTTTTTCCCGAATATTGGGATATATGACGAGGGATAAAGGGGTCTTACTGTAGGATTATATGCAAATTGAAGGTGTTACTGGGTTCTTATGGGTCTATTTACCATATATGATACCCCTGCTATATCAACTTGTCTCTTCAAAACGCAAAACACCCAGACCGCCCCTACCCCCACTACTGCCCGCAACGCACGGGTCACCGATAAGCGCACTGCTGATGGCGGACCACTTTGATCTACCGGTAAAAATACTGCGAATTTGTGAGTTTCATGGTGAATCCAATGGGTTTAATAAGGCTATCTAAAGGTATTTATTGGCATATAATGGAGATATTGCTCAATTGAAAGAATTCATCGTATGCAAGAACCAATGATACAGCCATGAGGGGGGGCCGCAATCATCCGAGGTCCTCTTGAAGCAAAGGTGATCTGCCTACAAAGACAAACATATCAAACAGTCCATGTCATTCCAATAGGTAAACACTCATGTGTTTGGGTAATTGCTTATACTCAATATTGGCAACGGGTAATGGCTGCCTCGTGAACACCACTTCCAAGTCACTCAGGTCCAACTCAACAAAGATATTGCAATCCTGAAGATGTGCATAGCTGTTCGAGTACTCAATACAAAGGAAGTGCAGTCTCGGGTAATGTTGTTCGTCAAAGAAATATTTCTGTCGTATGGGCTTGATCCGTAGAAGGATATCCAAGTGTAAAAGGTTAGGATATACCTGTCCCCTACTCAATAGGGTGTCATCAAACTTACCCAATGTCAAGTCCTCTAGTAATGGTAACTCTAATAGGAACGGCTCGGTAGGCTCAGTAGGCTCAGGGGAATCTTCATCCCCCGGAAGATCGTTCACTTCAATGTCATTATATTTCATCGTCAGTTTCTTTACCCCCTTCATACCATTTATCAACTCATTAGCCATCATAAATGACCTAGAGCTCGATATTACTTTCAACGTTGCCACATTCTTCAAATCTGCGGATATTTCTTCCAGGACATGCTTGACAGCATAAGTTAACGATGTGAACTCCATAGATAAACTTGAAAGGCAAGGTGCCCTTATCCTCTCAAATTTAATTGTCTTCTCCTCCTCTCTTTCTAACGACCCATGCACTTCCAATACCAGATCGGACAACTTTGGCAATGTCAAATCACAAAGATTCACAGAATTCCCACCAATGGACAGGGTCTCCAAATTGGCCAACTCGACATTTCCGTTTTTTTCTTCATAAGAATCATCATTCCCAGTATATGCACATTGTAATTCCAATGTCTTCAGCTTAGTAAACTTTTCAAACATCTTGAGGCTCACACCACTCTCAATGGCAACACCAGTTATCACCTCTAGATTAGGCAATTCCGATAGTTGGAAGAAGTCAATCAAAGGCGGTAGTCTGGCAGACGTCATGCTTGTATTAGTGACTCCTTCCAACTCAAGAACAGTCTTTGAGACAAATCTGCAAGGATAGAGATCATTGGTCATGAACCAGAAATGTGGAATGGAGTCTGCAGAGTGGAACTCATACTCGTGACCCATTCTGATCAGATCAGTCTCAACCTGATGTTCATTTCCCTGTGGAAGGTCAACATTCTTGAATGACCATAGCGCTTCTTCCGCATCACCGAGGAATATAGTCTTACTAACATGTTTCATCAACTTGAAAAATTCAAGACTTCCTGGTGTTTCAAGGTCACTCCATTCAGGTGAACGGTGCTGAAAGCATCTACTCGTACCAACTCGAGTCATGAAAACCTCAATGATCCTTTGCCTCGTAGAAGATTTACATTTAGCAATACAACATACGAACGGATCACTCGAGATATGATCACCACAGCCACTGAATTCTAGGATGAAAAGACCATATTTCCTTATCTTCTCAAAGTGGTTCAAATTATCTGTAGGATCCTCCATATGTAAGTATTCACCAGATATGGACCTGAAATATGAGCTCTGTTCTGGAGAATCACCAACCACAAGCACGTAGGACTTTATGAGTCTTTGAAATGTCTTCGAGACCTGTGATAATTTCAGCAATTGGTAAACATCATCCACTTGTGTCAATATTATTAGAAGAAGCTCATCGGGGAGGCCAGATAGATTCATTTCTATTGATTTCGAAGGTTCTAGTTGTGGGGTTTTATACTCCCTCTATTTGTCTTTGGCGGGAGGGAGGGAGGGAGGCATTTTCGGTATGTATTTCTTCGCGTCTTGGAATATTCTGAAAAAGACTACAACCATAGGTAGAAAACATCTCAAATTCAATTTCAGTCAACACTTCCGATACTGTAATCATCACTGTGGTCCTCGTTTGATTCACTCACTGGAAATCTCTCATGTGCATCTCTTGTTTCGAGACCGGTGTTTTCCTCCAGATGGCTGTTATTGGCTAGTGGTCTTTCGTCACCATGTAGTCTTTCATCACCATGCAGTCTTTCATTAACCAATGGTCGATCATTTCCCAGCTGTTCTAGGCGACGGCGATAGATCTCATCAGCCAGCTGTGCTATATATTGATCTTCTGCGACGTTAAAGTCATCGTACTCATCGTCAAACTCATCTTCGTCATCGTAATCCTCAACATAACCATCTCCGAAGCCAGCCAGCCACTCACGAGCATTTGCACCAAGTATTGGAAGAGGGAATGGATGACCATCATCACCTTCATCATCTTCAGAACCATCGAACGAATGGCCATCATCTTCAACCCAGTGGTCCTCTTCGGCATCCAGGTGTTCCTCATCATCCTGGTAATCATCATCATCCGAACCGGATGAGATCGCATCTTGACGTCTCAAACGATTCATAAATGCCATAACATCCCGGCGTGCTTCAGAGTCATCACTCTCACCATCACTTTCATGATCATTTGCACTGTGAAATACATCATCTTCCTCATCATCGTCATCATCGTCATCGTTTTCAGATGTGTAATCCTCATCATCCTGTTCAAATGCAGAATTCCAATCAAAAGGTCCACTGTTGAGATCTTCACCACCTTCATCTGCGAGAGCATCTGCAACACCATTGCGCATCATGTCGAAGAAAGTTTCCTGCGTCATTCCGGCGGGTATACCACGAACGTCAACGGCTTGTCTCAATAAATTTTCCCATAGATCTGTAACACCTGGTTGGAACCCACCACGGGATCCAGCTAGTGAGTGTGGTCTCTCGACTCTAGTGAGATATGGATAAATGCTACCATTGAGCCACATGCTCGTCAAGTATTTCAATCTGTCGAGGTTCAAAATGGCAACACGACCATTCATCACAGCATGACGACCACTCTGACCATGGTCATTCAAATAAGGAGCCTTTACCACCTTGCTGTAGTAGACTTTTCCCTTTTTAGACCAAAGTTTTACTTCGTCGGTAGTTGGATTGAGGAAGATTGCAGTTCCCGAAGATGTACAGTCATTGAAATGGTTTTGAATACCACTTGGTGCGGAACAGTTATAAACCTTATGACCGCACATGAGACAAACCATAAAGTCGATTCTGTTGTTAGCGTTGGTTGGAGCATCAAATGATGGGAATACTGTTGGATCGTATGAGTTACCCGTTGAGGTAGCGAAATAGCTTAATTCTTTGGGTAAATCAACTAACTTGATAACACCTGGGTATCTCAAATGACCTTTCAGTTTTTCACCACTGAATTGGAACACTTCACGACTCTCTTCAGAATCTATGATCTTTCTCAATGATGGAAGTCTAAGTCCTTTAAGAAAAGTATCGATGTTGAATGGTTCTTCAGAAAACGAGATGTGAAATGTCGGAATCAGAACCTTCAAGAAGATAGCAATGTTCCTCAAATCCACAATCAAGAGACGTTCAACCATCGCAATTATATTCCCAGCCTTTTCATCATCATTAAGGAAAGGTTGTAAATCCTCGATACGAAGATTCGACTGGACATCACAAGTCACAAGTTGTCTGAATGAAGAAACGAGTTCCTCATCGATAGCCAAGAGTGGCTCACAATCAATCTCCTTCGAATCTGTGCATAAAATCTTTATATATTTGTCCGCATAAAATGTAACCAATTGAGAAACCAATAATTTTAGTCCATCAGAACCGGTGAAGAAATACATCACAAAAGTGTGAATCATGGACTTTGTGTCAATGAGCTTGGACAAATATTTATGAAGATTCTCATCGTCATCAATACCCTCACGATGTAGTAAGAGACAGTATTGTAACAAAGTTCTCAGCAGAATATATGTCTGTTCTGGAATTTGGTTTAAGAACTCAGTGTATGCAGATTGACCGTTAATTCTTGTTGAGATCTCCGCTTGTGCAATAGATGATCCAAAGATCCCCCATGTTTTACATGCCTCGGTGCGAAGACCACCTTCAGAGTTGGAAATAAAGCTCTCTTTGAAGGTATCGTAGAGATCTTTCGAGACTTCGCCATCTTGGTTCTCAAAAGCCTCTTTCAGAATAACACTAGCAATAGTGGAGTCACTAGAAGTAGCATTATCCAGAATTTCTGGTGAGATGTCTTGGCCAAAAAGAACTGGAACGTAAATGTCGTTCTTCATCTTACACAATGGACATGGGAATCTGGAACGAGATGTAAAGTAACCTCTGGTTCTGAAATCTTGAAGACAACTATAATGGAAACCATGGTTACAGGAAACTGCAACGGTCGTCAGAACCGTCAAATCTACAGATCCATCACTAGAAAATAGTTGGCCAACAAATTCTTCAGATGGCTCCAAAGTGTCGTCACCCCAATTCTTGAATGCTCTTTTGAAGTATAACTCGTCAGAATCAGGAAGTTTCTTAAAAACATCGGATTCGATAAATGTAACTGGTGCCATCATTGGCTTCTCGGAAGATTCAAAGCCTTGACACATAACACACTGTCTATGATTCTCATGGGACTCGGTGCTTCCAGAAGAATCATCAGGAGGGTCAATATCATTCTTGTTAATGAATGCCTTTTGTTTCTTCTTCATCTTATTGAAGAGCCTCTCTTGGCGTTCTTTTGCAAGCCTCTTCTTACGCTCAATGTCAGTCTCATCAAAATGCACACCTGTAGACTCTTTTTTCTTTTTGTACAGATCGACAGCGTCTTGGCCATAGGCTTGGATCAACCCTTCTGTGATTCTCTTGCTATCCTTGAAAAAGAAGTTTTCGAGCAAGAAATCCGCCTTGTGGATCAAGGCATTTGAGAAGGTACCCTCCTTCTGAACAATAGAAAAGAGGAGCTTGTCGATACCATCTTCAACATAGACTTGGAGTATACAATTCTTGCCGTATACGATCTCAAAATCCAAGATAGCAGCATGTAGGAGGTGTAAGAGAACACCAAGGTTGGCTTCATCATTCGTGTCTAAAGAGTGTTGAAGAATCAAAGAGATGAACTTCGTAAAGCTGTGCGTTCTTGTAAATTCACCAAGACTACCACCATATGGAGGAACCTCTTCAACCTGTGGTATTAAGATCACTTTGTCCTCATGCGTACCACCTGAAAGAGCCTTAACAATCACATGGATGTTGTTTGAAAGATCTTGTCCTTGAGCTGCAAGTGCTATGGGATCAACGTGCTTGTACTCGTCCTTCTTCAAGGAATACATTCCTTCGTCTTCGAAACCTTTTGGAGGAGAGTATACAGTCAAGTCACGCAATGCTCGTTCGAAGGCATCATTCGCGAGGACAGACTCATTAACCAACTCCTCTATCTCAGTGTAGGACAGCGGTCTAGTGAACAGCATGTATCTCAGTAACTTGCGGAGTTTGTACTCAGTAAGCTCCTCCTTACTCTTAAACTTCATGAAGTTCACGCGTTCAGCCAGCAGGGAGTAGACAAATGCGATGAAATGTTCAAGAATGTTGGTGATCTTGTTTTCATATATGGTATCGTCCAGATCCCCATTCTTGAACCAGCGAAGTAATTCAAAACGTGCCAACAGATTCCAAAAATAGTGTTCTGGATCCTGGGTGATCATCGCCACTTGATTCAAGTATAAATCTCGCGTGAACTGATTGTCATCATCATCAGCAGAATTGTAGATCCCTGTATATCCACTTGAGAGATGTAGAACACTTGATCCATTACGAATCCAGAATCTTGATTGGATCTGAGTATTCAGGACTATACGTCTCAAAGCAACATCCGCCACTAACTCATAGTCAATACATTTGACCAGATCCCTTAAGGTGTCGGACGATGCACCAGTGAAACTGAGAAGTCTCCCCAAAAGAAAGTGCGATGGAAAATAGAAACCCACTTGCGATGATGATATTTTGAATTTGATTAAACCATTTTCGTCACGCGTTGTTTTATCCGCAGTACTGCCACACAAATTGGTCAAAAGCTTGACAACGCAATCCTTCAATAGATCGACACTCACTTTACTAAGTTTCTCATACTCAGTGGTGTACATTATTATGTCAATGACGCGTTTGACAATCTCGTGATACAGGAGATAATCCATATTTTCATTTTCAACATGATCACCCTCCTTTCTAGTGATCTCATAACATCTGTCACAATACCCGACAATTTTGTAAAAGGAATGAAAGGAATTGTTGGAAAAGAGAGGTCCTATGTTTGCAGATTTGTCAAATATGTGATTCAAACTCCTGAGTACTATACTCTGTGTCACTCTCTTTTGTGAACGACGATCAATCGCTTTGTACCACATGCGGATCGTTGGCCTGTTTGTAGCAAGCATGCGACTGAAAATATCAGCACAGGTAGTAACAAGACGTTCTAGCGAATATTCAGCGACTGCTGATGAGCTCTTTGGACAGGTCAAGAACTGAATGGCGAAATCGTCCAAGAAGGTGACAGTTGGTTCTCTATCAAAGGACAAAATGTTGTGTAGTAAAAGTCCATAGATGTCGATCGTCTGTAATGTTGATATGATTTTATATTCCATGTCTGATAGCAACGAAGATACAAGGAATGAATGCATTTGTGATCTGAGGTGTTTCCAATATCTTGGTTCAAAGAAGATGAGGTATTTCAACCTTGTCGATTTGAATACTGATGGGGGAAGCTGAATACCATTTTTAGTAGTTAGCAAGTCAGATGGCAGCTCTGAACCTTCCAGAAGTCCACCATAATCTGGGCCGAGCCTATCCTTTTGCCAGAACGGCGAAAATTCACTAGAGATCACATATTCACCACATAGAGACTCACAAAGGGCTCTTCTGATCACTCTTTGGAACGGTAAATTAGAATGATTCATAATCAATTGGAACCAGTCCACTATTATTGAAGCGATCTCCTCTCTGCAATAATGTTCTTCCGCCATAATTGTAGCTGGAAAGTCTAAAGAAAACGAGGACAAGAGTGGACCATCGAGCTGGCTTGTAGATCCTCGTTCCAATAAAACAATCCTTCCATGATCATTGATCTTCTGTGCAGAGTTAAGTGACTGTCTTGGAGTGATACCACCACACGTTTGAAGAGCATGCTGAGCTTCTTCATAATTGTGGACTTCATCATTCCAAAATACAAGGAAAAAATCAGTGTTGCTTTGCTTTCTTGGCGTATGAATCCGACGGAAAACCCTTTCCGTATGTTCAAGTTCTTCTTCTAAGATACCAGGTCCTTGTTGTACGACATTAGGATACACTGATAGAAGAGTTTGGTTCTCATGAGCAAACGTCTGGATGATAAACTCTAAGCAGACATCGAACAACTGCTTCAAGTAATCCTTATATGAATCATTAAATATTGCGATATACTCATCCTCTTCAAGTTCATTTTCACACTTGCAATGGAGTTCTTTTGTCCAGGCTTCTGGATCACCACAATCACAGATACCAGTATTTCTGGAACTTGCTATAGCTGTAGTGACCTGATGGCCAATGTGGTCCTCTTTATTGAAACAGTGGACACACAGGACGCATGTATCATCAAATCCACAGTCATGACAACGATAGATTGGTTCATCGATGCCAAACTTTCGACCACAGTTCCTCCCAGCGTGGTTGGTGCTGGACTTTAGAAACTTCATATTCTCCCAGTTTCTAATAATACTGATGTTATTGTCTTTGGAATGCAGTGAAAGGCCTTCAATTCCAGGGTACAATAGCTCGGAGTACTTGCCGCATTGAGAAGCAGCGAAGAACAAGATATCCTTTACAGATGTTTCTCTTTCAGCATGTTTCTTATACCGGATCTCAGCGGCAAAGTCATGAAGCCGACAACGGACCTCTTCAATAACTGGGCTCACCATATTGCGCCAATCCAAATTTAGGAGAACCACTGGGATCCGTCAAAACTCTCAAACAACCGCAGCAGCTCTTCCGTTCCTTCGGAGGTTTACCTTAGATTTCAGCCTCCACTTAATGAAAGAAAATGGCCTCTCAAAGGTACTAGAAGCCTGTGAAATTTCGCGAAACATAAGACACGGGCTCTAAACCAAAAATGGATGGCGAGCCAGACTAAATCTAACAGGTAGAAGACATAGCGACAAATAGACATAATTTGCCACCCTTTTCTGCACCTTCATATAGCACTCATTGCAATTAACCATTCTCACTGTTTGCTAAGATACTTAAATGCTCAAGAACTTCTCTACAGAAGAAGGCCTTCTCCCTTTTCAGGACAATGCTGAGCTGCTGAAAAAGGCCCTACTCCAGTTTCCTAGGCGCTATCAACATGAGTTTAGTAAACCCGTAAAGGTTGATCTACGTCGAGTGTTATTTTTTGCTGCTTCCTATCAAGGTAAATACATGAAGCACTTGTTTCAGGATGCTGATGAGAGTATACTACCGAAGAACTGGGCACATGTTCTTGTCCCAGAGAGGTATCGCCATCTGGAGGGCGCTGATTTCTATTTCCAACGAAGCAATATCGAAGATCCGGGACATCCTAATAGATCTTGTGGTCGAAAATTCAGAAAGGGTGAACCAATATATCGCTGCGTGACCTGCAGTAAAGATGAATCTTCAGGTTTATGTCTACACTGCTTTATCGAAGATGATCATAAGGGTCACGATATCATACCACTGATTTGTCAAAGGGAAAACGGTGGCGTCTGTGATTGTGGAGATGAAGATGCATGGGAATTGGAGGTCAAATGTACCCATCATGATGTTCCAGAGGTTCCAGAATCCGACATCCCTGATCAATTGAAGGAATCTCTACTAAAAACGTTCGAGATCGTCTTGGACTTCATCATTGATGTTATGGCAGGATCGTTTCCCATCTTGAATTATTCCAAACCAGTTAATGCAGAATCAGTTCTTCTCAACACTCATCAATCATCATTTGAACAAGGAAAGTACTGCGGAACGGATTGGCCAGCTGAAAAGTTCTGCCTGTTGCTTTATAATGATCAGAACAGACAATACAGGGATGCTGTACAGAAGATAACATCGACAACTAAAAAAATTCCAGATTTTGCGCTCATGGTAGCCGATGAAGTCAATCTCACTGGCCGTGCCAAACTTATGTGTCACTCTGACTTGGAAGAACTGATCAACTCCAGAAATGACTTGGAAGCGGTTGGACTTCCCAGTTGTATAAGGAACGCTAGAGATTATTTCAGGGAAGAAATGTGTTCAGAGATCATTCTTTGGCTTAATGAGATGGTAAATGGCCCAATTTATCGGAATTATAACATCGCAAGAGACCTTCTTTCCAAGGCATTCTGTAAGAGGTGGGATATTGGTGTCAAGCCAAGGTTGTCAAATCATGATTTCGGTAATGGTCATCTTGTTTACACTGAAATTCCAAATATTGCAGAAAACGGGTCGAAAATGGAGAAGGATCATATAGTTCTCCCGCCTGCTCATTGGGAGCAGCCTCATGTGAGATGGAAAGTTGATCAAAAAACCGCAAATGAATGTGAGTATGATACCAATTTCTGTGCGAAATATAATGAATCCTTCCATGGCTCAAGACTGCAGTACTTACTTTACTTTGACATCAGATTCTGGAAGAATCCTCGCTCCAATTTGCATAGTTTGATCACATCTGTTTTGACATCAAACAGAGAATATCGATCAATTGTTTGTTGTCAGTATGTTGACATATATCCGAAACTTCTGGAGATGTTCTTTCATCATGATCGAGAGCCTGAGTACAGTTGCATGACATCCTTGACTACGCAAGTGTTTACATCTGCATCAAACTCAACATTGATAACGGAGCATGGTGATCTCTCTAGGCTGTTGGCCGCTGCTTATGGGTACTTGACAACCCTCAGCCTCATGCATCCAGATAATATTGAGCTTTCCAACTCATTGCTTCTCCAAGCTTTCAAGAATAGAAGGATTGGGCAGGTGTTTTTCGATGTCTGCTGTGTTCTTTCGAAGACTACTTCTTTCGATAACATCATTAATGAGAATTTTATTAATCAAGTCTGTGATATCATGGAACTCTTTCAGGGTAAGCCAATATTAAAACGTGAAGCTTTGGAACATGTGGAGTATGAATCAACTGACTATGGATTGTATTTCAACATGTACTCTGTGGTTTCCTCCTTGGCTGAAGTGGTTGCCAAAGTTTTCTCGAAAAGTAACAAACAGGATGTTCTTCCACTAATTGGATTGGCTCTTCAAAGAGTCGTTGAATCAGGTGTCTTTGAAGAAAAAGAAGACAATGAAGATCCAACAGATGTATCCCAGCTGAAGACACGAGTAATTGACACTATTGAAGGACCATTTCTTGTGGATGAATTCAAACCACATACTGGCCAAGTGAGTTTCTTACATCCGATGCATGCCTTCGTTACATGGACTGTACAGTATTCCAATCTTGACAATATTGATGATATGCGTCACTTCTGGGATGTGTTCCGCAATGATACCCTATTCACTCTTCTAGAGTACCCATTAAGAACATTGGTGCTATTATCGCAAATACGTGTCGGGATGTGGGTACGAAATGGGTACAGTATCAGAACTCAACAGAACATCTATAGAAGCAGTGGAATTAGGGAGTCAGGATTCAAGCGGGATATCTATATGACCCAGCTGCTGATGTGTATCCTTCCAAATAATCAGATCTTCGCATCATTCATTAGCAAATGGAGTCTTCTGCCTTGGCTGAACGAAGATTTCACTAATCATGAAGACTATGACCAAGTGACACTACCTTTGATGGTTGAAGAGTTTATCTTGATCATGATCCAACTCCTTTGTGAGACTTCTTATCAATTTGAAACGGATAACAACTTCATTCAGAAGCGAATTAAAAGAGAACTTATACACTCTCTCTGTTTTGAGACGATGTCTTATTCGAAGTTATGTTCCTCTATTCCGGATTACATGTCTCATGAGAAGCGCTTCGACTTGATCTTGAGCTCCATCTCCGATTATACCCCTCCATCTGGTCTTAATAGTACAGGGCTGTACAAATTGAAGGATGAATACTTCGATCAAGTGGACCCTTACTACATTCATTATAGCTCTAATAAAAGAGAAGAGGCTGAAAAACTTGTCAAGGAGCGTACCGCAAAAGCACAAGGAATTCCTTTGAATGAGACGTTTATTAATCCAAAGTTGGAATCTCTCGATGGAACTATTTTCCAGAACCTGTTTACCATAACATCTTCCAAGATATTTGTCCAGTTCTTACGAAGTACTTTGAAATACATCAATGCTGAAGGGGATAGTTCCTCTGAATCTCTGTTGAGTCTGACGCTTCACTTAATCCACGTTGGCGTTGAAGGATTGGAACTTTCTCATTCTGCAGCTTTCAGTGAATCATTGTGGTCTGAATTGACGGCCGATCACAACGAACCATTTTATTATGAAAGTGTCGGCGCTCTCCTATATAAGTTTTTGAACGACGAATCTTATTCTTCTCATCATTCAAAAATCAGAGCGATCTTTTTGTCCCTTCAGTCGAAAAATATATTTGTTGAAGAATATTTGAAAGAGCAAGTTGAGAACTTTGATGCTTGCATTATTGGTTTTTCTGGTACAAACCATACAGATTTGAAAGAGTCAGAATTCGATAAGAAAAAGAGAATGGCAAAGGAGAGACGTGCTAAATTGATGGCAAAATTCAAGAAGCAGCAAAGTATATTTGTGGAGAAACATACAACATGTGATGAAGGATGTGATACTGATATGGTGCACGCGGATGACAATGATGGCTGGATGTATCCTGAAGAGCACTGCATCTTGTGTCAAATGTCAGTTAACTCTGATGACTACTTCGGTGTAGTGTGTAATCTTTCACACTCATCGATTTCAAGAAATGTGCCTTTTAGTGATCACTATTGGACACTGAAGGCATTCGACGATATTGATGGTATGGACAGTCCTGAGAACCTCGATGACGAACATAAATTAAAACAATACTACGAAAAGGTGAAGGAGGAAGTTGTTATTGGCCCTGCTTTTCCATCAAAGGAACATGGAGCGTTGAAGACTATGATGATAGCAAACAGCTGTGGTCACGGAATGCATTACAGTTGCTATCAGCAGTATCTTGCGTCTGCTAAGTCTCGTCAGACCCAGATCACAAGAACGGTCCCTGAAGATTTTGAGAACTCTGAGTTCATTTGTCCGCTCTGTAAATCTCTGGGAAACATGTTTATTCCTGTTCTCTGGTATCAGAATAGGAATAAACTCTCAAGTTGCATCAGACCGGATGAGTCATGGTATGATGGTTTTGAGAATATAAGCAAATTTTGTTGTTCTGAACCGGGTGTTATTTCTGAATTTACCCAAGATATAGTCGCCATGGCACAAGAATCTGTAAAACCAAGGTTCAGGTTGTTATTCTCATCTCAAGGTGTACCAAAGACTCTAAATGATATTATTTGTGGGTTATCAAACAAAATTGAGTCAATTTCTCAACCCCATTTCAAAGATCATTTGAACAGATTGGTATCTGACACAGTAAAAGCTACTGAGATCTCATTGAGAGGACTATCTATTTCAACAGGGTTGGTAACTGATCTTGTTTCAAATCAGACGCTTACCACATTGAGAGTGCTAGTTGAACTAAAGAAGACATATCTTGCTGCTATGGCTTTCTCGGAACAGGCTAGTGGTAAAAGACAAGGATTTTCAGTAAAGATAGCTGAGGAAAGCGTGGGAAAATTGGAATATCTAGCGTCTGACAGGCTATTCGATGCCTTCGAAGATATGGATTTTTTTGATTTTATTGTATCGTGCACTCCATTTGGCGGTATCTCCCAGAACTCTCTCTATCGTATGGGATTAATGTGTTCCTTGATGCAAAAGCTATCATGTATTATTGCTCAGGTCAAGGATCAGCATTTCGACATAGAACCTGTTGGTCTTCGTGATATTACTCTTGTAAGAGGATCTGAGACCAGTGTGAACAACTTGATGAACATGGTTAGATTATTGAGAGATAACTATCCACTGTTTGACAACGTGTCTGATGAAATCTTTGAAGCTGAAGAGTTCCAATGTGTGTTGTATACCATGCTTATTCGTTCATTGACGCCATTGTTGAGAAACTTTGCCATATATTCCATTTCTTGCTGTGCAGATTATAGTGATGTTGAGTTTAACTTCGACATAGGTGATGGGCTGGAATGTGATAGACTCTGTCAATTCTTGAACTTACCAACCATTGATGAGATGCTGTCCCTCTTCAATGGCACTGACACTGTTGAGAAGAATAAATTTGATGCATTCGTTAAGTATGTGTCAACCACTGACACTGAATTGAAGTTCTCATCTTTGGAATATCCAGCTATTGTTCGTCTCATTGATCTCCCGAATAGAATGGATGATATATTTACAAAATTGATTTATAAGAAGTCACCTAACTTATCACTTGTGACCTTTGATCCTGCTATTTGCCTTTTCTGTGGTGATATCGTGAACCTACAGAGGAAGTCCGCCATCACTTCAGATGGTGAATGTAATTTCCACGTTGAAAAAGAATGCCTGAACCATATTGGAATTTTCTTACTTCCAAGATATAGTTCGCTTTTGCTGTTAAAGAAAGGTAATGGTTCATTCCACCCAGCACCTTATCTGGATCCACATGGAGAGTATGATTCTGAGATGAGACAAACACAGATTATGACATTGAACAAGGCGAAATATGACCATTTCATCAGACATATGTGGATCCAACAGGATACTATGAATTTTATAACTAGAAAACTTGAAGGAACTCTAGATATTGGAGGCTGGGAATCGCTATGAATAAATTACTGAATTCTGTATTACTACATATTCATCAATAAATTAATTAATGACTTTATGGAATTTATAGTGGTTTTGTTTAGTTTTCCAGCTTGGCTTCCTCGAGCTTCTGAGAGACTTCCTCTGCAGTAACTTCACTTTCAGCTGGTTTAGCCCCACCTGGATAACGAGAGCCCTTATCCTTCTTTGCCTTTTTCTTCTTCTCCACTTTAACAGGAGCAGGGTAACCAAGTTCGTTGGCCTCTTGGAATTCCTTATCATTCTCGAAATCTTCACGAATTGGCGCCAAAAGGATATTGATCTGGTCAGCGACACCAGTTTTTAAATCTGGAGGAGCCAACTTTTGCTCTTTATAGTCATTCACCAACTCAGCGAAGGATTTGTAAATGACTGGACCACCAAATTTCTCTGGACGATCAATTGGGAATTCGAAATGGCCCACACCGAATTTTAGCTCTTGAATTGGAGCTATGACATACTCAACGAATGAGAGTAACCCATTGTCTTCAACGATGCCTGGAGCACAGTACGCTGTGTTGACTTTCTTCTTGACTTGCTTTGGATCTTCGAGGACATCAATTTTCGAATTTGGATCAGAAGCGGACATCTTGCCACCTTGTGTCAATCCTGGAACCATTGGGTTCATCAAATGTGCTCTCTTCTTGTATCCAAGAGATTGCAAGTTCTCTTCAGCCAAGACAAAGATCTTACGTTGGTCAACACCGCCGAATTGGACATCCACTTTCAAGAATTCCTCATCTAGCGCTTGCATTAATGGATAGATCAACCCAGATAGCAATGGGTTCGACACCTGTTTAACGACATCAGCACCCGCACGCTTAGCATCGTTCTGGGAGACAATATTGGATAGACGGAAGATATCCATCGTATACTCTGGGGAAAGCTGATAAGAAGACCCAACGACAAAGTTCAACTTGTCCACTGGAACGTTAATGGATTTCAAGATGGACTTCACAACCTTTTCGTAGTACTTGGCTCTATAGTTTACAACCTCCAATGGAGCCTTCATGTTGTCCAAAAAGGCATGGAGGTCAGCTAGAAGCACTGTCACCTCACACCCTGCCTTCAAAAAGTCCGCTAATTTGGTCATCGGCACGAAATAACCGCAGTGAGGTCTGCCTGTTGGTGCTGTTCCCCAGTACAGCTTGAGCGGACGTTCATTCTTCTCGAGGTGTTCCTTGATGATCTGCCCGTTGAGAACCTCCTGCAAGTTCTTGGTAATGAGTCTGTACTGTTCCTCTGGATCTGTAACTGTAGACATTGCTTTGGGTCTTTCTTTAGTGAAAGAGAGGGATGATATGAAGGCAAAAGCTTGGTGAGTAATTTCACCTTCGAAGAGGTCAGAAGCGGATGAATTTTCGCGAAGTCTGATATTTACGCGTGATTTCAGAGGTCCCTGAGCAGAGTAATTAGGAAAATAGACATGCGTCAACAATTCTAAGAGCGTAAGTTACAGCACGGACTGCCTAGAAGAAAAATCCCAGGCAGAGCACTGCTTAAACATCATCAACATTGAATGGATATACACGAAAATGGGCATTGACGAGGGCACTAAACAAGATATTCCACCCAATCAAGAACAACACACTGACGAGTTCTATCTGAGGTACTATTCTGGACACGAGGGCCGCTTTGGTCACGAGTTCCTGGAGTTCAGCATCGAGATGATGCGTCATGGCAAGTTTGGTGAGATACGATATTCCAACAATTCAAATTACCGCAGAGAGGACTCTATAAAGAAGGTTTTTTGTGTGAGCCGACAGGTCATTGATGAGGTGAAGAGAATCGTAGAGGACAGCGAGATCATGAGGGAGAGCGATACCCAGTGGCCTCCCAAGAACAGAGATGGGAAACAATTGTTGAAGATACGCATTGGTAGGGAGGCAAAGATCTTAGTAGTAAGTCACTTGGACTTGATTGATATCATTATACTAACCCTGAAAGACTGCAAAACTAGGATCCCTAAACGACGTGAACAAGAGCGATGACCCTGACGGCCTTAGAGCCTTCTACTTCTTTGTCCAGGACATCAAAGCATTAGTGTTCTCCCTGACATCATTGCACTATAAAGTGAGTACTTTCTTGGAACCTCTGTTGTTCTAACTAACTGAGTATAATCAGATTAAACCCATCAATAAATGATTATAACTGCTCTCTATATAAGCGAATTTGGAGTGCAACTTTCCCAGTTTAGTAAGCTCTTACATAACAATACTGAACAAAACAAAAGTTGAACCATCAACAAGAATAATGATCAAAGTTATATATAAGCCCAAAAAGACATGGCGAACCCTCTGCGGCCACCACCAAAGCCATTCATTAGAAGACCTGTAAAGTCAGAAAGACCGCGGACCATCCCAGTAGGTCCCAAACGGGAGGCGGAGAAACCTGGTGACTACAAAGAGTACCCACTGAGGGCGTGTACTCAGGATGAACTGAGAGATATAAAGAGACACATACTTAAGTTCCAATCAAAGCTTCCAGTTCAGCCACATGAGACATTCACCAAGCCTGTAAGATTACACAGGAAGGAGACACGGAACTTGCAATATCAATTGACAAGGGCTGAGATTGAACAACGTCAACGAGAAAACGCAGAGGCGCAGAAACAGGCTGCTGAAGAGCGTGAAAAGGCTGAAAAAGAAGGTCTGATCAAACCAAGGATCGACATCAGCAAGGATCCAAACGTTGCGCCCGAACCTGTGAAGACGGAAGAGGAGAAGCGAATTGAGAAGATGGCAAAACAACAGATGAATATCGCTCCTGATGGTGGCGCTCGTAACAAGTTATTCAAGCAAGACAAACGCAAGACTAAACAAGTAAGAGTGATGAATGAGCAGGATCGTAAATTGCGGTACGAAGAATACTACCCGTGGGTGATGGAGGATTACGATGGACAGAATACGTGGGTTGGAGCATATGAAGCTGCCAATTCAGATATGTATTGCTTTTTGATCATGACTGAAAATGGATTCAAGATGGTTCCTGCAGACAAAGTGTACAGGTTCACACCAAGGAACAAGTATGCAACTTTGACTTTGGAAGAGGCTGAGCGCAGGATGGAGAGACATAACACCGTCCCGCGCTGGTTAATGAAGCATCTTGACGATAATGAACAGAAATTGACAAGGTATGAACGTACAAAGAAGAAACTGAAAACTGTGGAGGGCAACAACACTGATGGAACTCGTAATGATGATGACGATTTAGATTTTGATGAGGAATTTGCCGATGATGAAGAGGCTCCAATTATTGACGGCAACGAAGAAGAGAATAAAGAGTCTGAGAAGAAGATGAAAAAGGAGATGCTAGGTGCCAATGCAATGGGCTTGCATGATGATCATGATGAAGATGTTGATGACCTATTCGAAGTTCGTAAAGTGGACAAAGATGGTGAAAAAGTGCGCAAGACATTGATGAAGACGGAAGCTGGGATGTACGATTCTGATGAAGATATGATCAATCCATACTTATCACAGAGTGACCTGGAACCAGAATCCGATGAAGAGGTTATTACTGCTGATTTGAGTAAGCCTGTATCTCCGATTGGATCTGGCATTTCAAGACAGGCAAGCCCCCCGGCAGGTTCAAGAATCAAAGTGAAGAGTGTCAATACACCAGTCGGTATGGTTGTGCTGAAAGGATTACCTTCGGTTTTAATGCAGTTCCCTAGAGGCGATTGGAACCCTAGTGCGAAAAAGAGAGTTGCTGAGCATGGTAATGAACAACAGCATGATTCTAAGAGAATCAAGCTTGAAGATGCGCCAATAAAGTCAGAATCACCGATTTCTATCCCAGCCGATGATCTCTTAACAGAGAAAGATATCCTCAAGGTGGTAAACGAATCTGAGAAGATCACTGCAAAGGAGTTAATTTCCAAGTTTAAACACAAATTGAAGAATCCAGAGAATAAGACCAGGATTAAAATATTAGTAAAACAGTTGTTGAATAAGAACCAGGATGGGTACCTCGTTCCAAAGTGATTGATTTTGCTGTTTACATGTATGTTAGTTTTCTACTGGCTTTCTTATTGTATTATGCGTAGAATTATAACACTTCCACAATCTCCTCATCGTCATCACTGGAGACATCCTCCTCAATCATTTCCACATCAGCTTCTGGTTCCACATCGCCAACTTGTTCTTTTGTGATGATCTCCTCTGGACCATGTGGGTCTTCATCTCTCATGAGCATTTGAACCAATCTATCACACAAGTCTTGAATATCTTCATTATCGACATTCTTATGCAATTCCCTGATTAAAGGGTATACTGATTTCTCACGAAGGTAATCTCTGACTTGTCTAGTAGTACAGAGTAATAACAGAGATTCTAAGTGGGCACATACAACTTCTGGGACAGGGTCTCTGAGTTTGTCTTCTGGCAGTAGTTGCAATTCATCTGGCAGGTTGAACAGTTCCTCCTCATCCAATTCAGCTTCTTTAGAACTGGTTATTGGAAGTAAGATGTAAGGTAATAAATTCACTGTGGATTCATCCAAGAGGGACATATGAGCCTCGATTTCAAACAAAGAGTTCTTGATAGTAGATGCAACACCTTCACGTCTTGTTTTAGAGTCATATTTCTCAGTGAATACCAACAGCTTGTTGATCGGAACCACATCATCATATGATTGAATGCTGGTGAAGTATTTTCTTCCCTCAGTAAATCTCGAAATATCGGCAAAGAAGTAGGCCAAGTAGTCATAAGTGGCAGCTTTGTTTAAAGTTCTATCTGAGCCTTTCACAAATGCATCAATGAGACAATCGATGGCCCTGGTGCTCTTATAGATCTCTGAATTACTAATATTTTGCACTTTCAAATCCAAGATCTTTTTGGCTTCTTGGTGCTTAGAGACATTTGTCAAGAGAATGCAACCAAGATCAGCATTTCTGTTGTTGATGTCCAGTATACTAGACACCAGGAACTTCAAGAAACCATTATCTTGAACAATCAAGTCTCTCACTGTGTCATCACCGGATATGTTTGCCAGGATGGTGAGGGCCTGTTGAGCAGTTGTCTTACCAGTACTCATAGCAAGCACTTTCAGATCTTTCACAGGGGCATAGTTATCATAGTGGAAAATAACTGATTGTGGCCCCTGTGAGAATCCAACCAGGTGTTCCAGCGCAACTGACCTAATCGGACCTTGTTCGTGATGTAGAAACTCCACCAGCTACTGTCGTTAGTAGTGTTATATCGTTATTAGAGAATATAACATACCTCCTCTAACTCTGTTTTAGCCATATCTCGTAATGTATCTGACAGATCCAACTAAGTACAGCCAAGTATGCTGATATACAAACTTCTTCTTCCATTACAAATATTCCCACTGGAAAAGGTGAAAAATTCTGAATGCGGCGCCAACCGATGGGCTGCTTCAAAAACAAAAATCACCGAGGCGATTCGAACCCGTGATACATCCTACAGAAAATTCTGGAAATTCGCGATTTTCTCTGTCAAGATGTGCGCCCGCAAAATGAGGTTGTCCACTTTTCGCCACTCAATTTGCTGATTTGAATATGCTCTACAGTAGAACCAAGAAAAGTAACTGAGAACTTAACACAAATGTCTGACTGGGATAACGTTACTGTCATTGGTTCTAAAGCCCGTATCGGTGGCGGTGGTCCACGCCAACAAGTCGCTAGAACACAAGGACAGATAAATGCCGCTAGAAGAACAGGTGCTGTCCTGTCGGTGGATAAGAAGTACGGGTCTTCTAACAAGGCCAACGATGTTGAAGGTCAGAGATTGACTAAAATTGATAGAACAGATGATGTCGTGGCACCAAAGAAGATCGAAGCCTCTGTCGGTAAGGCAATTGCAAAGGCTAGAACCGAGAAGAAGTGGACCCAAAAGGACTTGGCAACCAAGATCAACGAGAAGCCAAATGTTATCAATGACTACGAAGCTGGTAGAGCCATTCCTCAGCAACAAGTGCTATCGAAGTTGGAGAGAAACTTAGGTGTGAAGCTAAGAGGTAAAGATATTGGTGCTCCATTGCATGGGCCGAAGAAGTGAAAATTCCTTTTTCTTTTGTATGAAGTTGTGGTTGAGTGACACCCCGGGTGTATATGAGGTACTGTTGAGTACTTTACGACGTTATGGTCTTTGCATTTTGAGGTAATCAATGCTTGAATCCTTTTCATTGTAGTATCTCACATTTGCTCTCAGGATATGCAACTCCATGGTTTTAATTACATGGCAGTATCGGTCACTTCTAGGCCGTTTGGATCTAATATACAATATCATGAATGGTAACCTCACACTTATGCATGTAATTACTTGGGTGCTGTGATCTCAGACTCATCGCTTTTTTTCCTGTTTGTTATTCTCGAAAAAATTTGAACTTCCTCTAACAGCGACACAACAAGGGCTAAAAGTATAGCTAGCTGTTTTGACGATGGCCACCCTCGACTTTGTACCCCTCTACAAAGATTCTGAAGTGTTCTCCCTTGCGGGTAAGGCCCTTAAGTTCGATACCCACACTGATATTGAACCGTACTTGGGTCAACTGGCAACAATCGCCAACGTCAAAAAAGTGGACTTCTCTGGTAACACTATTGGTATTGACGCATCTAAGCACTTGGCTGATGTCTTGAAACTTCATAAGGACACCCTTGAAGAAGTTAACTTCTCTGATCTCTTCACAGGGAGACTGAACACCGAAATTCCACAATCCTTGAACCATTTGCTTCCTGTCCTGACAGAATGTCCAAAGTTACACATTATCAATCTGAGTGATAACGCGTTTGGTTTACAAACCATCGATCCATTGGAGGAATTCATCCCAAAGGCGATCTATTTGGAGCACTTGATCTTGAGCAATAACGGTATGGGCCCTTTCGCTGGTGAAAGAATCGGTAAATGTCTCTACAAATTGAGCTCTAATAAGAAGAAATTGGGGCTGCCATCTCTGAAGACCTTCATCTGTGGTAGAAACAGACTTGAAAATGGATCTACCAATTACTTATCACTCGGTTTGAAAGCTCATGATGAGTTGCAAGTTGTGAAATTGTACCAGAATGGTATCAGACCACAAGGTGTTGCCAGATTGGTCCAACACGGTTTGAAATATAACAAAAAGTTGACAATCTTGGACTTGCAGGATAATACTATCACAAAGCGTTCTGCTAAAGTCCTTGCTGAAAACTTGAAGCATTGGAAAGGATTGAAAGAGTTGAACGTTAACGATTGTTTGCTGAACCCACTTGGGTCCTTAGAACTTGTTAGGGCTATCCATTCAGGTGATGTTTTGGATGAGTTCAGAGTACTGAAGCTGCAATATAACGAATTGGATCAATCTGCCCTAGAAATCCTCAAGGAGGCTATTGAGACAAAATTGCCGAAGTTGGAGCTTTTGGAGTTGAATGGTAACAGATTCTCTGAAGAAAATGAAACCATTGATGCCATCGCTGCCATATTTGAGACTAGAGGTCATGGCGAGTTGGATGAATTAGATGACTTGGAAGAGCTGGATAGCGCCGAGGAAGAAACAGAGAGTGAGGAAGAAGAGGAGGAAGAAGAATTTGATGCTGAGATCTTACAGCAAGAACTGGAACAGGAGCAAGAGAAGTACACTCTAGATAACGAGAACAAAGAGATCCAAGAATTGGCTGAGAAGTTGGGTGAGGCTACTATATAAACTTTCACTTGGTATTGAATAGCTGAGAATATAAAGCCCGATAATAGATCATTTAGTAGTCTACTCAAGGTTCAATTTTAATTGCTTTTGCATAGCATCGAGGATCTTATCCTTTTCCATCCATTCATTCTCTAACCATTTCTCCAATTTACGGTTTTTCAATGGTAACTTGTTTAACAGCTTCATACGAAAATCAACATTAATGATGAAGACTGGTTGTTTCAATGTCAAAATCTCAAACAATGTCGGATTGGTAAAGATATTCTTCACAGGATTATAATATAAGATGGTGAGTCCAAGAACATTCTTTAATGGTTCGCCTGTACTGCTGTTGGCGTTATTTCCAATAACTTTAATTAGATTGTTGAAGTTGTTGAACCTTGGATACAATAGGTCTTTGAACTTCGGTATAAAGTTCCTTTCAAGCTGTTGACCTTGTAATGTCAAATTCTTTTCGGTACAGATATTCACCTCTGGGAAATGTGCAATCCAATTATTTTCATTCAGTTTGTACAACCTAATTAGCTGTTGCTCTAGCTCGGCAACATTCATCTCCCAGTTCTCATCATTTTTCAAAAGCTTCCAAAAGAGTTTAAGACCAGGCGCTTGCCATACAGAGTTCCAGATAAAGAAGCTTAGAGTAATACTTTCCCCAGTAGCCTTCTCAACCAAAGTCTTCAAATAAAAAATTAACAAATAATCAAAAAGAGACTTATGGTTACTGATAACCACCGACTTCAACAAAGCATGATGGATAAGAGGATCTTTCAAATTGATACCACTGATAATGATCTTAACTTTTCTCTTGTTGATCAAATATATCAACAGCTGCCAAAACAGATCATAAATAAACTGCCTGGCAGTCATAGTAGTTGACTTGGGAATGAAAAATGAGGTGGCACGGATCCAGAAGGCGACCTGTAAGTCAACGACGCAGTAACAGAGGAATAGAGAGAGGAATAACCAGCCTTTGACTATGTTGGAGATGGAGAGCTCCTGAGGGATTGGGTAGACACCGACATCGTTAAGTAATTCCATGACGGATGGCAGACAGATGGTTCTAGGAGTGTTCATGTGTGTGATAAGATAAAAATCCAGTTTCAATTGAATATTGTGAATTTTGACACATTTTCGGTTTTGTGGTCATGAGAGATGGAAGTGACACATATCTTGAAGAAACGGCGATAGCTGCAATAGCATATCCTCCATGGCATTCAAACTTCCTGCAGCCTCCTCCGGTAACTTCTGATAGTACGTAACCCATCAACAGATGAAATCAATGGTCATTGCACCCCGAAAGACTGCCATTGCATAGCTACTGGCCCCCGGAATTTACCTCTTCAGGTAACTCATCGCCTCGGAGAGCTCAGTGTGGCCCCTCAAGAAAAAAAACTTTCTTGAGATTTATTGATCTTGATAGGCATAGAAAGGAGAGATTCAGATCAATTAGGATGTCTCGTATCATTGTCAAGAACTTGCCGAAATACATCACAGAGGAGAGGCTTAAGGATCACTTTTCAAAGAAAGGAGATGTAACAGATGTCAAGCTCCGGAAAAACGCTAAAGGTGAATCAAGAAGATTTGCCTTTGTTGGGTTCAAGAGTGATGAGGATGCAGAGCGGGCTGTGAGATACTTTGATGGGTCATTCGTGGACACTGCTAAACTCAGTGTGCAGTTGGCTAAAAGTTTTGCTGATCCAACGGTCCCAAAATCTTTTAAGGAAAAGAGAAGAGAGGCACTACAAAGAGTCAAGGAACGTGAACGGAGAGAACAAGAACGCGAAGAGAATGAAAGGGAAAGGAAGAGGCAAAGACGTGAGAAGAAAAACACTATTGATGAAGATATCGCTCAGAATCCGGACTTGAAAGAATTCATTGAGGCAACGAAACCTTCGACACAGGCGAAATCATGGTCTAATGATATTGTTATTAACGAAGGTGGGGCTCCTTCCAACTCACTTCTAGAACAGGCACTGGCTTTGAAATCTTCAGATGTCTCAGTAGAGGATAAGTTCCAGAATAACGTTGCTGATGAGATCTTCAAGATACAAGAGAAGGACAGCGATGATGAATATGAAACTTTTGGCGATACGAAAGACGGCTCCGATGAGGATGAGCCAATGATGACCTTGGATGATCTTAAACCTGAACAGAAAAATGAGAATGATGAAGCTATTTCTGATCTCGACTGGTTGAAAAAGAGAAGAATCAGAATCAAAGAGAACGAAGATGGAGAAGAGGAATCTCAACCTGTTGAATCTGGATCGGTAAAAACTCAAAATCCAATGCAACAACAATTAGAAGAGCTTGTGGAGCCACAAAGCTCTGAAGAAATTGCTATAGAAAAGATTAGAGATACAGGTCGTCTTTTCCTCAGAAATATCTTATATACAGCCAAAGAAGAAGACTTTAGAAAGCTATTCTCGAAGTATGGTAAATTGGAAGAAGTCCATGTTGCTGTGGATACAAGAACTGGTCAATCCAAGGGGTTTTGCTACATTAAATTTGAAAGACCAGATGAAGCAGTTGACGCTTATATCGAATTGGATAAGCAAATCTTCCAAGGTCGCCTTCTCCATATCCTTCCAGCAGAGGGTAAGAAGGATCATAGACTGGATGAATTTGACTTGAAGAATTTGCCATTGAAGAAACAGAGAGAGTTGAAGAAGAAGAATGATGCAGCAAAGTCTCAATTCAGTTGGAACTCCTTGTATTTGAACCAGAATGCCGTTCTGGATACCATTGCTGCTGATTTGGGTGTCACTAAGAACGAATTAATTGATCCTGAGAATTCGAGCTCTGCAGTGAAGCAAGCCCTCGCAGAAGCACATGTTATCGGGGATGTGAGGAAGTTTTTTGAGAGCAAAGGTGTAGATCTATTGAAGTTCGAAGGCAAAGAACGTGATGATAGTGTCCTATTAGTGAAAAATATTCCTTATGGTAGCATTGAAGCTGAGCTTTTGGAGCTGTTCACCCCATATGGTGAGATCAAAAGAGTCATAATGCCACCTTCTGGTACGATTGCCATTGTCCAATACAGAGACTTACCAAGTGGAAGAAGTGCTTTCACCAAGTTGTCTTATAGACGATTCAAGAAGAATATCTTATACTTAGAGAAAGGGCCGAAGAGTTTGTTCAAGAGAGAACCATCTAATGACGAGACTCTCACGGCTCATGAAGCTAAGAGCAATGTTAAGGAAGTGGCGATCAATGCAAGTGATATTGTGGAGGAAGATACGGAGGTCTTTGAAGGTCCGACTGTTTCTGTTTTCATTAAAAACTTGAATTTCTCAACTTCTGCATCAGATCTGACGAAGCTACTGTCAAAATTAGATGGATTTGTTCTTGCAACAATTAAGACTAAACCAGATCCAAGAGATCCTTCGAAGACACAAAGTATGGGTTATGGATTTGCGGAGTTCAAGTCCAAAGAACAAGCAAGTACAGCAGTGCGTGTCATGGAAGGTAGTATCCTCGATGGTCACAAATTGTCATTGAAACTCTCACATCGTCAAAATACTGTCTCTTCTACCACGAAGAAGACTAAGGCCACATCTGCCAAAATCATTGTTAAGAACTTACCATTTGAAGCCACTAGAAAGGATGTGTTTGAACTTTTTAACTCTTTTGGTCAATTGAAGTCAGTTAGAGTTCCAAAGAAATTCGATAAGAGTGCCAGAGGTTTTGCGTTCGTTGAGTTTCTACTTCCAAAGGAAGCAGAATCGGCAATGGATCAATTACAAGGTGTACATCTTTTGGGCAGAAGACTTGTTATGCAATACGCAGAACAAGATAGCGGAGATGCAGAAAGTGAAATCGAGAAGATGACTCGAAAGGTGAAGAAGCAAGTTGCCACTCAACAATTAGGTGCCTTGAGATCTACTGGTAAGAGAAAATTGGAATTGGAAGAAGAAGAAGACGAATGAGAGCCGTTTTAATGAACGTTTATAGAACATTACGATACTCTTGACAGTGTAGTATTCACAACTATAGTGCGCCACAGAGAAAAGAACTATTGCCACATTGGTGGCTGGGGCTAACCTCATTAGCCGCGATCACTTGGTAAGATGTGGCGATGTCCTAACAATCACCAACAGTTGAAGAAGCTCATCGTCTGCGAATAATGGCAAAGGAAGTTTTTCAAGCCACTGTGGCGTACTACTGATAACCGATCTGGGAAAGTAGCCGGTGTGCAAAGATTAAATCGGCGATAAGAGAGACTTGAGAAAGAGCATTCCATATCTATATAGCAAAGTTTGAGGAGTTAAAACAATCGTATTAGTGCCTCCTCCTTAGCCCTGTTCCTCGTCTCAGGGTGCCCCCAAATGTCCCGACCACGGTTGACAAGTGTCAACTTGTCCCGAGACAAAAACGTCATCATCGGACAAATGAATAAGATCAAACTTCAACCCCGTGCGTGCGCTGTAAAATATTTTTTTTCACTTTCTACAAGCTATGCTATTTAATCCCATTGTGTGGCTCATGAGAAGATTTGTGCATTCAAACCTTGTTGAAAACGCTCTCTCACCAAGACTTGCGAATTGATTGATCAACGGAATACCGAAATGAAGGATATCGAGAAGACCGTTCAGGAGCAGTACTCCGATTACGATGATACATCTAGTGCTGAAGCTATCTTAAATAAAGAACTCGAAGAAGAGGCCGGCAATCAGATCAAATACCGTTCTTGCTCTTGGCAGCGTACTGCCATGTTGCTGTTCTCCGAGTACATCTGTCTGGCTATTATGTCCTTCCCATGGTCCTACTCTGTCTTAGGCCTTGTCCCTGGTTTAATTATCACTGTGTTTGTTGCCTTTACTACACTGTACACAGGTGCGATCATTGGTGATTACTGCGCTCGTTACCCTCATATTCAGAACATTTGTGACATTGGACAACATCTCTTTTGGGGTCAGGGGTGGGCATGGTATGCAACTGCTGCATGCTTCCTCTTAAATAACACACTTATCCAGGCCTTACACGTTCTCGTTGGTGCAAAATACCTTAATACCGTGACACATCATAGTATTTGTACTGTTGGATTTGCTGTTATCGCGGCTGTCATCTGTTTTCTCATCTCCCTCCCAAGAACTTTCTCCCAGATGTCCATTATTGGCGTCTTCTCTGCTGCGACTATGTTCATTGCCGTCGTGTTAGCTATGATATTTGCTGGTGTCCAGGATCATCCTGATAAGTTCACATCCGATTCGCCTGTAAAGTGGAACTTGTGGCCTGAGGAAGGTACATCCTATGTGTCTGGTATGGGTGCAATGTTGAACATCGTTTACACATTTGTGGGACAAGTTTGCTATCCTTCATTCATTGGTGAGATGAAAAATCCAAAGGAATTTAAGAAGGCACTCTACTTAGTGACTGTGTGTGAAGTTGTTGTCTTTGCATTGGCTGGTTCCATCATTTATGTGTATGTCGGCAACGACTACATAACAGCGCCAGCTTTTGGTTCTTTGGAACATAAGTACAAGATTGCAGCATTCTCTTTTGCGATCCCAACAATCATTTTCCTAGGTTCCTTATATGGTAATATCTCGTCACAGTTTATCTTCTTCAGAATCTTCAACTCCAAGTCTGAGCATAGAATTTCCCATACTGTTAAAGGCTGGACCACATGGGTGCTAATCAATGGATTCACTTGGGTTGTTGCATTCATTATTGCTGAAGTTATTCCATTCTTCTCAGACCTCCTTGCACTCATGTCCTCTCTGTTTGACTGCTGGTTCGGTTTTGTCTTTTGGGGTGTTGCCTTCTTTAGACTGAAAGAAGCCAAGTATAAAGGGCAATTCACAAACCTTAAAGGCTTGTTTATTGTTTTATCCACATCCGAGAAAGTTGAATACGTCATCTGCTGGATCTTGATCTTGATCGGAGTTTATATATTGGGGCCAGGTACTTACTCTGCCGTAGATTCGATTGTGTTAAGTTATCAGAGTGGACTTTACGGTAACGTCTTCACTTGTGCATCCAATGGACTTTAGATAGGTTAGATGATGGGAACTTAATTGGACTTTTGACTTCTATATAAATGGATATTTTGCTCTTTACACTAGCTCTTTGAAAAAAGCTTATGTCAGCTTGCTGCTCATGCATGCGGAAATTCTGCAATCAAGATTTGCAGAACTTTGAATCGATCCTCGACTTCATTACAATAAGCAAGGTTTTGAATAAAAAAATGCCTTTGATCCTTGAACCTTGAACCATAATTCACCAGCTAGCAAAAATAGATTCCAGTGTGGTATCTTCAAAATCCATTTATGATCCATGATCTCTCAAATATGTTGCTTTGATTGTGTCTGAGCTACTTCCGAATTAGGATAAAGTGGATTTCCTCTTTCGAGATTTTGACACATTTTTTATGCATCGTGCGGGAAGTAAATGTAATTTGAGCAAGGTTGAAGTGAGAAACGAGAATTATTTTGAGGCAAAGTGTTGCTGCGAACTATACAGAAGGATTGAGAGTCGATCAATATGTGGATACCATATAAGCTGAGAAACTAAGACTCTATTGAAGTTTTATGCATTCGTACCATCATTTCTCAACACTACCCCCTATAGGTGGAATAATCGGACGGAAATCCAAAGCCGTATTGAAAGTCATGTATGCCACAGCTGACCAATTACAGGTGTGGGGCAATGCTACACATTTCTCGAACGAGATTTCGCTTGTGACGAATGTCGACTTCGCTTAATTCGCATTGCTGAAGACTATTTAAATACCAGTTGGGACCCTCTTGCATTTCCTTTTACGCTCTCTGCCCTCATCTCATTGAAACAGAACTTCACCATGAGGCTATCATATCTCACTGTTGCGTTCTCTTTGGCACTCACCAATGCTCTCCCATTGAACGTCTGGGAATTATTCCACAAACGTGATATCGTTGCTGACCCAACTGCTTTGACTTGGCCAGGTCTTGATAGGTTCAATGACTCCAATGTGACAACTCAATTCAACATCACCGAATCTTTAGGAGAACTTCCAACAATTAAGATCTTTGGATTCTCCGAAGAATTCACCAACCTTTTTGGAAGTGAGAATGCCACTACTAATGTCAGTGCCCCAATCACCGTGAATGTCACGATTGACGAGTTCTTGACCGTTTTGGACTTGAATGGTAACAGCTCAAGCTCTAACTTAGTTGATTACGCTCTTCAACAAGCTTCCTTGTTGAGCTTGTTGAATTCCTCTGGCATCTCAAACGTCTCAATTTTGGAGTATGAACAGCTGGACTCCTCTTTCAATGAAACGACTTTACCTCTGCTTTATCAGGCTCTCTCGGATGATGAGGTGGATTACGATGGATTTGTCATTGTATTGGAACCATCCTACCTGGAGGAATCTGCTTTCTTCATAGAGACTGTCGGTGACTTTGGTGTTCCAATTGTCTTCACAACTGTCACGACTGCTAAGAACTTACTCCATGGTGGATTGAGAAACTTGTATGATGCCATTACCACTGCTGCTGATGAGTACAACGTATTTGGTACTGAGATTGTTTCAGGAAAGATTGTGAGTTCCGCTTTCTATGCTGAAAGAGTTGGAGATTCATTTAGCTCCTCCATTAGTACTTTGGGTAGAATCTATGAAGGCGAACCCCAGTGGTTTTTCAATTACGTCGACTTTCCAATTTTCGATAGTAACTTTACAATCACTGAGGATACAGAACTGCCAAATGTTCTCATCATTCAGAACATTGGTGCATCCACTACTAGTGTCCTTCAGGCTGTTCAAAACTCTCAACTGAAAGGCGTTGTTATCGCCTCAAATCCTTTCGATGACTACGATCAAAGTCTTCTGGATGAGGTTTCAAAACTTGTTGAGACAATACCGGTTGTGTTTGCAGCAAGAGGTGGCGAGTTTGTCAACCCTGACGATGTTCCTGTGGATGGCGCTATTGCTGCTGGGTTCCTGTCGCCAGTTAAAGCCAAGGTTTTGTTGCAGGTCGCATTGGCTTCTGATAATTCAACTGATCAGCTTAGTGAGCTCTTTAGTACTGTCTATGGCGGTTGATTGAAATTAATACCTCGGAAACACTCCTTATTTCTTCTTTTTACGACGAGCGAATGGTTATTGATTCTGCATTCACTTTCTTTTATATATAATATATACCCTGGAATATGAGTTACTTCTTTCCCAATTTTAACCATCTCGGAACTTTTTTACCAAGTTCTGAGGATGAAGTAGAATGAGGTTTTTTTGGGATGATACCGTTCTGAATTTTCCTGTCCTCTTCTTGTTCCTCGATTTCCAAATCAGCTCTGTCCAATTTAACTTCCTCAGCTTCACAAATATCCTTGGCTTGTCGCAAGAACTCCTGTCTCAGGAAAACACCAGTCTTCTTTTCTGATCTGTAGAGCAGAAGGTTTCTTGTATCCAGTTGTGTAGTGAGGATATCATCGTTGTTTTTTATAATATTTTGAGGGTATGGGATGTATAGTTCAAATTCTTCATCAGTGAGAAGTGAATTCCTAACGAGGTCATAGAGATCTCTATTCGTCTCCGAAGGTTTAAAATTGGCCTGTAGGATGGATTGGTCTGGGAATCGCACTCTTACTTCGATATTGGTGACGCGACGCTTGGACGCTTCCTTGCGTAATTTTTTCTTCTTTTCAGAGTCATGGGCGTATGATGAGAGCATGTTTTGGTATTGACGGGCATGGGACACTGTGACTTCGTATGCGGATTCATCAGGCTGATCTATTGTTACAGGCGCTGATGATGGTCTATAGACGTAAATATGCTTTGGAACTTCCTCTGACTCTCTGTGCACTGGTTTGGGATTCACAGGCTCGACATCGACCGCCATTGCGTATGTGTCTGATGTTTCTTCTTCGTTTGAAATTTCTTCTTGCGCCTGAGCAAAGTGCTCTTTGATCTGCTGTACCAGAATGTTCTTATAGGCCTCCTCCTCCGGTGATAGCTTGACCTCTTCTTCGGTCACTAGTTGCGCAGGTTGTGAATCTGCTTTTGGAGATTCTGCTATAGGTTCCTTTACTGACGATTTCTTGTGAATCTCATGGCTCTCTGCATCAACTCTCCCCTCAGCTTTCACTGGTTCAGATGCCACGACAGATTTTCCAAAGCTGATGCGTAATACACCGTTGTTCTCAGCACCAAATTGCAATAACTTCAGATCCAATTCATCCTCTCCTACGCTTTTCGTAAACGTCTGGAATTTCAGGACATGACCTTGGTTCAATATTGGGCCAAACTGACTCTCGAGAGATTTTACGAGCTCTCTCAAAGTAATTGAGTTGCTCACCTCCTTCACGACGGAGGGCTGAGAGAAAGGACTATTGATGAATTGAATCTTTATCGTAATCTTCGATGGTATCTTGGACTTGGATGGCTTGATTTCAAGCTTCGCGCCGGCTGGTAAGTTCAGGAGCCTAAAAGGCAATGATACAGATAGTTCGGTATCCTTATGACTAGCAACAAAACAGTCAGTACAAAAAAAGATTTTTAAGAAAAGAGAAGTTACTCACAATAACCCATTGGTGGCGTTATCCAAATTGAAATGAGTAGCCGCCTTTTCAAGCAACTCCCCTGCGAGTGTCCCCGGAGTGGCCTTGATCCTAAACGACCTCAGTCCATGCGTTACCATTACTGTCGACATCCTCAATTGTTGAATTCCTTTCCCACGCTGTTGTTTATGCTCTTTTTGCCACTGCGATTCGCCCCTTTTGTTTGGTAGAACCAGGGTACGTTTCCCGTTGCTGTAGAAACCTATCTCAGAGAATTCGCGGAAGATCGCGAAATTGTGTGGTGGATCAGATCAGCGACATCTCGGTATGGACCGCATTTTCGCGATACTCTTTCTACGGTGTGTCGCCGGTTCAGAGCAAAAACGACAACAAAAACAACGAGAGTTTTTGAGAGCGAAAAGGAGAACCATAACCGGATTCAGAGAAAGACAGATAAAGATGGTTTCTGTGAGTCTTTTAGTGTTCTATGTTCAGACAATTGCAGTACTAACAACAGCAGCAGGAAAAGGAATTCTTGTATGTCTAGCTCCCATAGGGCTAGCAATGCCCCTGTTTACCCGCTTTGATTTCACGTGAATACTAACACCTCGCCCGGTAGAGAATCATTCCCACAAACGGCACCAGAGGGCTCACTTCCAGGCCATCCGGGCTTCTTGGACGCTACACAGGAAGCCAGGCTCGCCGAATTGAGAGAGAACTTGAAGGCTAAAGGTTATGAGAAGCGCCTCGATGATTCGTCTTTGGTGAGTATTACGACACCTTTCACTCTGTACTATCGAAACAAGTGTAAACTAACATCTATTAAGCTTCGTTTCTTGAGAGCCAGAAAGTTCGATGTAGCCCTAGCTGAGAAGATGTTTGAAGAGCACGAAAAGTGGAGAAAGTCGTTCGGTACTGACACCATCTTGGAAGATTTCCACTATGAAGAGAAGCCATTAGTGGCAAGATACTACCCACAGTACTACCATAAGACTGATAAGGATGGCCGCCCAGTGTACATTGAAGAATTGGGTTCCGTCAACTTGACTGAGATGTACAAGATCACCACCCAGGAACGTATGCTTAAGAACTTAGTTTGGGAGTACGAATCCTTCACCAGATTCAGACTTCCTGCTTGTTCCAGAAGATGTAACTATCTGGTTGAGACATCGTGTACCATCATGGACTTGAAAGGTATCTCCATCTCTGCAGCTGCACAAGTGTTGTCCTACGTCAGAGAGGCCTCTTACATTGGTCAGAACCATTACCCAGAGCGTATGGGTAAGTTCTACCTTATCAACGCCCCATTCGGTTTCTCCACTGCATTCCGCTTGTTCAAGCCTTTCTTGGACCCTGTCACAGTGTCAAAGATCTTCATCCTAGGATCCAGTTACAAATCTGAATTGCTCAAGCAGATCCCACCGGAGAACTTGCCAAAGAAGTTTGGTGGATTCTCTGAAGTTTCTGAAGCTGAAGGAGGCCTGTATCTTTCTGATATTGGTCCATGGAGAGATCCTGAGTTCATCGGTCCAGAGGGTGAAGCTCCAAAGGCATTTTCTCTTTAGATCAAACCGTGCTCCTTTTAGTTAGATTAGAGGCTGCATCGGTGTCTAAGGGAAAATTCTTTTATTCGTTGTTTGTTTCGGGTTCGTGTTCTTTCTATAAAATGGCCTTTGTTTCAATTGTTTTGTTGTAGTTCGACACTAAAAAACATGCTCGGAAACATCAAAACAAAACCATAAACTCAAAATCAGAGAGAACAGAGGAAGATAACAGAATATGCTTCCCCTGCATTTGACAGCATCCACTCTGAAAGGCCAGATAGAAGCGTACAAGGGGCGATTTTCAGAGCATGTGGACGTCTCACTGAACGGTGTTCAGTTTGAGCGATCAAAAGTTACTGTTGTAACCTCAAACGGTGCTCTCTGGAGTGACGGCAAGGAGCTCATACCGGCATTACACTCATGTCAGATACAAGTATTGGACTCGGGTTTGTTAGTAAAATCCTTCAACAATCGCATGAAAGTATGGCTGACATGTCCCGATAAGGCCACTTTCATAAAACTGTTTTCCTCTCTTTTATTTTGGCAGGCGTTAAGGCCAAAAGGGATTGTCAATAAGAGATTGATAATTCCTTTCAGCAATACCGATAAGTCATCTCCACAGAGTCTACTGGTTGCGAGCTGTAAGTGCTTTGGACTCCTACCGAAGCATACGAGGATTGGTGCCCAAGGTCCAGATGTGCCACTCTTTCCTGACACTAATGAACAATGGTTCACTGCAATGGCTGTACTTAAGAGCAGCGGAGAATTGGAGCTAATAAATGAGAATGATGGCAAGGTTTTGTACACCTTGGATTTGAAACAGTTGATGAGGGATGAGATTAGAGAATTGCACAATTCGATATTTGAGTCCTCAAACTACCTGTACGTTGGTGTCATTGGACAGCTCAGAAAACAAACAGTCAGATCTTGTGATCTTTCGATGAATGTTATGCCGCAAGTCTCAAAGGAGCTATCAAAAGTTCGAAGAATCATTATGGAATTTCCATATAGGATCGATGTCGAGGATTGGCTAGTAGCTATGAAATCTTTTACTATAAGACAAAGGTATGGTGTTAATACTCAGAGCATGTTGCGCATCTCTCGAAAACTCAAAATCGATATCCTGGAAGTAACCTTGAATGAGCCGTTGAAAATACCTTCAAAGCTCTATTGTGAGGTTCAAATTTGGGGTGCCCCATGGTTCCGCACTGCTATTGTCGAGAGCACGTCTAGCCCATTCTTTAGAGAAGAATTCAACTTGGACTTACCGTCGACTACAAGATCTTTCATGGTTGTGTTGAAGAAAACCGCTTCACAACACTATAGAGACAGAGATGAAGTTCTTGGCTCTTGTATAGTTGAATATGGAACCTTGGAGAGTAACCAATTGCAACGAAAAGACATGATAGGATTCGATGGTAAAATTGGCCAATTGAGTATCACTGTGAAGAACTCTACAAATTATACCCTGCCACCTGACGTGTTTAACAATTTTGAGCAAATGATACTCAACTGTAACTTGAGGCAACTTTTGGAGTACGTTGCCACTAAGAGCTCGCAGAATGACCTAGAAGAAACTGCTGTCTTGCTTCTTGATATTTTCCAATCATTGCAAAAAGAGAATGATTTTTTTGCGGCATTGATCGATCAAGAGATTACAAATATTATGGGATCATCCTCTAAAGATACAAACTTATATCATACGTTGTTCCGAGGTAACTCCTTGCTGACCAAGTCACTCGAGTTATACAATTTGAGAGTCGGACAAGAATACCTGGAGGAAGTCGTTGGTAACTTCATAACATCCACCATATCTCAAAATCCCTTTACAGAAATTGATCCTATGCGCATAAGGGGGCCTGAGAGTGCTAAGAGCCAGACAGTTGAGACAAACTTTATTACCTTGTTGAAATACGTCGAAAGAATTTGGAAATTGATTTATCAGACTTCAAATGACCTTCCAGTAATGTTGAAACAGCAGTTAACACTGCTTAGAAAGAAGATTGAGATGTTCACTAACGACAACGATATAACACTGAATTGCATCACCGGTTTCATATTCTTGAGATTCTTTTGTCCTGTGATATTGAATCCTAAATTGTTCTTTCTCACAAAGGATCACCAAACTGGTGATATCAAGAGAACATTGACTCTCATCTCAAAAATTTTGTTGACATTTGCCAATAGATCACAATTTGGAGCAAAAGAGCCATATCTCGTTCGCCTTAACGAAGAATTCATTTCCAAGCACAGCAGTGAACTCATTGATTATCTGGATAGGATCACTGGTAAGAAGCTGGACTTCACAGATAAGAAGTTGAAATTATCATCATCTTTGGAAAGAACAGAGATCCTATTCGGCTCTAAAGAGATCTCGAAAGAGTTACCAACGGTACCATATCTGATCGACAAATACAAAAGGCTTGATCAGCTTGTCGATATCATCTCAGAGGAGAAGATTGAGCTCAAGTTGGATGAATACGGGGATTACGAGGCTTCTGGGTTTGATATTGCTCAACAATCACCAAAAGAACTTTACAAGATTGGATCTCTAGAATTTGAGAAACTTGCTGTTCAGCAGAGTGGCCAAGATACTTCAGATGAGCCTGATTTTGAGTTTGGCTCGGAAGAATTCATCAAGACATTGTTGAAGACTTCTGAAAGTGATGAAGTTTTCAATTATATCCATTCTGGCTCTTCACTGAAGGATCTTGTCGCTGAATCAGGAAGGATTGTGAACAAAAAGTCAAGGCTATGTGCCAAACTTTCAGCGGAAGAACCCAGCCGTTCTATTGAAGATATCTACAAATTCGCCAATTATGTTCTCTCGACTTCCATCATTGACTCTCAGAGAAATGTTATGCGGGCTCAGCCATCAATTTCTTCTCTGAGATATTTGAAGAATGATTCATCTTTAAGTTTCAAACTCAGATTCAAAACGAGTACTGGCGATGACGCCGAGAATCTGGTCACCTCACCAGAGTACACATCGCCAAAAAAGAAGCTCACCAAGATAATCCGTTCGGCAAGCTTGAACACCTTATCGAACTTCACGTCATCTGATGACAAGAGAAAATCCAGAAACTTTGGGAAATGGTTTAGAAAAAAGGACGAATTGTAATAATACTTAATGAAGATCTTTGATTTTTATATGTAAGTTCTATTAAGCGGCGAACCTCCTAAGATATAGCTCTAAACAATTAAAGTAAATGGGGCTATAAAGGAGGACCATACAATATAAAACTTCTCAATAAACAAGAGCCACTAATTCTCCAGTAGTTCTCATTCATCCTAAACTTTTTTGCTTGTGCTCTTTCATTACGACACCCCCTCCTAGGTTACGGACAGAAATACCCACTGTTAACAAAACGAAGAGCTCGAACTACAAAACAACCAAGAGCAGCACACAACGCAACAGTAAAAGAGCGATGGTCTCTGAAAACACCAAAACAGCCGCAGGAGTTCATTTTGACATGAATGGACACAGAGTTGTAGGGGGTTCGCAACGTGCTGATGGTTCTTTGAGGAAGACTGTTAGAGTACGGCCTGGATTCACGCCAGCCGAAGATATAAAGAGAATCAGTGTCCTAGAATTGAGGGAGAAAAGAGAGAAATGTGTAATAGAAGTTACAGATGGGGATGATACTCCCCTAAGAACAGACCAAGGTTCATTTTCAGGACTCAGCAAGCTTATTAGATCGAACGTTGCCGAGAACAAGGTCAACAACGGAATTAAGACTGCAATGAATCGTCATCATCATTCTGTGAATAAGAGCGATGCAGAGAAAAGAAGTGATCAAGCAAATGCTGAGAGGGACCTTTCCATTGTGCTAGAGGAGCTTTCAGTGATTGATGATCGTCCATCTACGAAACCCCATCCAAAGTCTAAAAAGTACGTCCCGCCAGGGAGGAGGAAGTATTCTCTTGATGACACTGACAAAAGGCAATAAAGATATTTACGATTACTCGACGATATCTACAGCTGGAACAAACATAACCATTTCTGTGTTTAATGTATTGACTCTAAAAAACCCTATCTATGTACAAGCATACCTTTCATTTTTTGAGGCCGCAGTATTTCACTTACTGGATTGTTGGATTCTAGCAATGTAAGTCTTAGAGATAGTATTCCAAGCTCTCATATACTTCTCCAAACATTTTTCGACACAAGCCTGAATAAAATTCGTTAGTACACTTCGAAAGAACCGATAAAAAAGAACGTCTTCATCGATGTAAATCGGTACACATACATCCTCACCGTTCGCAAATGGGGCTTTTTGGCACTGCTCGAAGCAGTTCTCGGTCATTTTGTTCACCAACTCTGTAGCGTTCGCAACGGCAAGCTCTTGTGCAATCTGTTGTTTAAGCTGGTCCTTGATCTGAGGGTTGGCGCTGTTGTCCACTGGAGTAGCAGTAACTGGGGTGGTATTAGAACCACCGAAAAGACCACCAAATGCCATCTTGATTTGCTGTGAATCACTTAATTTCGATCTACTTGGCCTTTGTAAATTGCTTTACTTTCTCACATAACTAACGGGCGCATCCACAAAAAAATCGCGAATTGATGCACAGGAGTTCCCTGTGGCGCCTACCGAAGCTAATTTAAATCGTTATCCTCTATGTGAAATGGGATATAATGAAAATACTGCAACTCTATTAATCCTATACTCATAAGGTATATTTATTACCTAACCAATAAGCCATCAATTTAAATTAGGGATGTAATCGAATAAGGGTCGAGCTTATTCGACCCCGGTTCGAATAATCCGTCGAATAATTATCTCTCCTGAATTTATTTCTGTAATATAGGG